>KE752641.1:10952-23154 GCA_000465285.1 Eidolon helvum
CTACAACAAATATATTTATGTAAGACATATAATTAGAACCAAAATCATATGTGTTTAAAAACAACACAAAACAAAACAATATAAGTTGTTGATTTAAAAGCTGATTCCCACCTTCCAGTGCTCTTGTAGATCAGGGGTGGGAAACATTTTATACTTTACATAAGAAAAATGTTGGAAAAAATATATTAACTCAGAGCAGCTACATCTGTTCACGTGACTACTAAACCGGCACACACTCCCAACCTAAAGAATGATGCAGCTTCTTGCTAACTTTTGATAACTCATGTCAGAAAATAGCAAAATATTAATCAGACTATCTTAACTAATGTTTCAGCTTCTCTTTATTGAGCAAAGAAAAATGTACCCTCTAAACTCTGGTATATTTGCCTTATTTTTCCTTGTGTCTCCCAAGGTTACTAGGAAAATATGTCTTCTTCCATTCTTGTCTGCCTTCTTTCTATTAATATTTGATCTCTTTTGTTATTATCAGAAAGCAAAATTGACTTTTTTTCTTAATCTTTATTTTGCTATTGTCTACATATTTATATATTAGATAATTTGTTTAAATCTGTTAGTACAAAGTTAGTAGAAAGCATCAAAGTTTCAGGAAAGATTGAAGTAAATTTCCAAATTTATACTTATTAATTTACTTTATGTGTCTGTAATTTAGAAAAATTGCTCTGAATCACTGTATTTGTGGAACAACTATAATCTCAAGAGAGCACAGTTTGAGTAGCATGACTATAAATATTAAAAATATATGCACATAATAAATGTATCCATTTGTCATTTTTTCTTACTTTGCAAGTAGCACCATATGCACCTCCTATACAAGTTTCACTCCTTTCTTTCTTTCTTTTTTTTTTTTTGTATTTTTATTAGTTTATTTGAGCCAATTGATGACATGTGCCAGGGAGCAAGATCTCAAATGCTCCCCAAGTTTTACTCTTGAAAGCATATAAAACCTAACTGGCATTATCATTAGTTAAATTAGAAAACACTTTGGTTTCTAGATCCCAATTTACAGATAAAGGAAAGTGCTTATGTTGATTTTGATTTATTTAATTCACTGTTTAATATCTAAAATCAAAGAAAATGTCTAAAGAAATGAAAGATCAGTGTTCCAGTGGAATAAAATAAGTCTGTGATCATATAAAAAAAAAAAAGTAATGTAATTTAAAAAACCAAAACAGAAGACCAGAAACCTAAGAACCATTTTCTATTCCCCTCTCTCTCCAATCTCCAACAACTAACAGGTCATAAATCCTTTCATTTTTACCTGTTATCTCCTGAATCTGTTGACATTTCATTTATGTGACCGCAATAATCACCTTCAGAGTTCCTCAGTGAGCTTCCCAACTCCTTTCCTTGGGCCTATTCTCTTCCTGCAATGCATTATCCACTTTCCAAAATAAAAGGGCCTTTCAAAAATCCAAAACTAATTAGACCTAAGTCTGATTCCAGAATAAATGTTCTTGAGTCCACCTACATTCCAGGAGATTCCTTCAAACTAACAAACTCTTTCTGTATCTAGACTTTCTCATATGCCAGAAGGATTTCTAGTTGTCCTTTGTGGAGACTTTACTGGCTCCGACACCACTAACCCCTAAGAGATTTATCACTACTTTATTTGAATCACCTAAATTATACAAGATGTCCTTACAGTTTAGTCATTGTGAGAGTAATTTTGGGAAGTTGGAGAAAGCGCAAATGCTTGGCTGAATCTCAGAAAAACTAACTTGACCTTTTGGGGTAGGGTCTTGGCAACTAGATTTTTAACAGAAAGTTAAAATGATTATAACCCACAATTATTGGAGAAATATTGATTTACATAAATAATACTTAAAGGTGTTTACATGTAATTTTGCAATCACTTGTTCACATGACCTTACTTCCAATTAAGTCTGAAGGTTTTTAGGGCTAGATCTTATGCAGATTCGTAGCATTGCACCCAAGCTAGCATTTAGTAGGTACTCAATAAATATTTGATGAATAAATAACTGGGTTGTTCTTATATTTGGGAAGCAATATGGAAATGGAAAAATATGGGAGAAAATGAATTGTTGCTTTTCTTTAAAAGATAATAGGAAAACAATATGAAATGATCAAAATGGACCTCTAGAAATATTAATGAGACCAATACATGTGAAGAATAGATTAGGAAGAAGAAATATCAGATTTGCCTGGCATATTATAGTCTGGCATTCCAGTTAAAATTTCATGATTTCAAGTTAATGGAGGAAAAGAGCAATATAGATAAAAATTAGCCTATTTATCAGCATTTACTTTTTAAGTAAATAGAAATCAAAGCAAATCTGTCTAGTAACAGTGCCATCAGATTATTGGAGGTGGAGGAACTGTTGCTTTTATTTCCCTGAAAACCTCATGAGTCAGTAGAAAAATCAGACAGGGAAAATATTGGCTGGAAGGAATCTTAGCCAAATTTTTATTTCCTAAGACAGAAACACCTGCCATGTTTCCTGAAACCTTTATTACAGAAAATATTTTTTAGGAATATAGAAAGAGTCTACATTCTTGGTTTAAAAAATTAAATTTGTCCTTTTCATAGCAAATCTTAATATCTTCTGCATCTGTTGCTGAAGTGTGATTATGAGACTTATTTACTCACTATGATTCCTTCCTTATGCTATTCCTTCCTTATGGGCAGAACTTTTATCTTAGAGACCATCATAAATAAAATGTCAAAAAATACAATTGAAACAGATGCCTCTTAATGGAGAAAAGTTAATAGAACTATCTTGTTTAACACACACACACACATACACTGCTGCACTTACACGTACACGCACACACACACACACACAAATATTTTTCCTAGTACCCAACTGCTGAAGCAGTTTACTTTTTCTTAGAATGAAATAATTTTTTTTCATTTTAGTTCTTGTTTATATTCATTAAAAATACAATTTTCTCCTATATAGGCATTGTGTTCGCACACTCAACTGGTAATTTTGGCAGCTTCTGAATATATAAGGAAGTTCTTTAAAATGTTTATGTCTAATTAATACAACCTGATTCCACAAGTGAACAGATTCTTGCATTACCACAAAATTGATGTTTCTCTTTAAAGAAAGATTATCATTTTGAAATTGGACAGAAATTAAGGTGCCCAATTTACAAACAAGATGAATTATTTACAAAAAGCCACTGTTCTTGAGTATATTCTCTGGAGTGTCTTGAAGTAGTATACTCAAGTGGGCACTGAATGATCAGACAGCCTGTGAGTTTGCAATGCTGGAACCTGTACCAAAACCACAGCTGCTCTAGCAGCATTTGGTCTACAGAATGCACTGTAACTGCTTTTCAATC
The DNA here is from genome assembly GCA_000465285.1 of Eidolon helvum. NCBI lineage: Eukaryota > Metazoa > Chordata > Mammalia > Chiroptera > Pteropodidae > Eidolon > Eidolon helvum. The sequence continues at coordinate 14,283 of KE752641.1, forward strand.
TGTTGTTAACAAAGTAGCCAAAAAATGCTACCGTAGCTTGCTTAATAAATTTGTCCTTAAAATTAGAGCAGAAGTTATTAGTTATTTTAATTCTGTAAAGCTTACTTAAAATTTCCTTGTTCAACTACCCCCATTCTCTTGCACTTAATTTTTCTTATTCAACAACAGATTTGAAAATAAGAATATTCCAAAATCTTTTTAAATTAATTAAAGGAACATTAAGCATACTATGGTACTGATTTCACTACTGTCCACTAAATGTATCATTTTTCCTTTTCTCTCTTTTATCTGTCCCTCTGTCCTACTTGTCCTTCTTTTTCCATACTCTGTAACCCTCTTTTCTCATCTACTTCTCTATACTTCATTTTTATCCATAGTTCCTATTTTAATTTAAATTTATTCACTTTGTTTAAAAACAGCACATGTAACTGAAATGTTATTGAAATACTAAGGTAAATATTTAGTAAAACATGTATTTAATTTCTCCAAAGAGAGGATATTTTAACTTCTGTTAAGTTATAATTCGATAAAAAATAATGTTTTAATATAACTTTACAGGATTTGTGTAATACTGTAGAGGTTGGTTATTTTTAAATTATATTGACTTTAATCCAGAAAGTTTTTAAAAATTTTGTTATAATTAAAAGGAAACATTCAGCAAATGTTTTGATGTTTTAGTTAAGGTCCCTCAACACAAAGTTTAAAAAACTTCGGTGATCATCTTATCATTTTCTGATAATATTCTACCTTCTGGTTTTTAAAAAATACAGTTAACATGTCCTTAGATTATCTAGATGTGGTGGTTAATTTTTATTTGTTTGTTTTCTCTTGAGTTAACAGATATCTAATAGTTCTTATGAAATATCTGGGGATTGGTTTGAATGCAAAGCATCATTTTTTAAACATTTACTTGAGATCATGTCAATTTGAAGCCAACAAATTAAATGACATTCCCTGGGAGTAGCCTCTAGACCTTTAGGAGAGTTATTAGTCTTACTATTTAAAATAACTGCAAACAAGATACACAGATACATCATTTGTTCTTCTGCTCATTCATTAGCAATGGTGAGTTCCTTCCTACGTTATTGGGTTCAATTCAGATAATGAATTTAGAAAATATTAGCATTCTGTGATGACTAGCTATGACACAGTTGGATAAATAATCACAAATATAGGGGGGTAAACACATTTTATATAATAAGGTTAAACTTGATTGGAACAGACTCATCTCATTCATCTTCCAATCTCTTTTCAGTTCTAAGTGGACTTTCCTTGAGTGTTTTTGTGCACTCTATCATAATATCTCTAGTCCTGAATTCATAGCATTGTATTACTGCTTTATCTCTCTGTCTCTTCTACTAGACTGTGATCTCATAGTCAGGTATTTAGTTGTACTTTTTAAATTAAAGATTATGACTAAAGATGCTTAAATTATATTTCTAGTATGCCTTTTCTGATAAAGATCCAAAGATGTTGGTTTTCAAGGCCAAAAATTACGAGATTTAAATCCACTAGTTATTGCTTTTTCTTAAGAAAAGCAGTCAAACTCTCAATTCTTTGTCTAAGAGACAAGCTACTACATAGATTAATACCTACTATTTGTTGACTAGGATATAGTTCAATTTCCTTCATTTATTGAACATATTTAAGAGTTTCTAACCAAAAGAACAGTTTAAAATATTATAGATAATTGGACAAATAATTCCCTTAAATTTTAATGATCTTATTTATCTTATACAAATAAAAGATCTTTTTGACATCTAAGAACATTTTCTAAGTGCAAAAGTTATATAAGAGAGACTTTTAAAAAGTTTATTTAATTCCTTTGTAATTATGATAATTTAATTGTCTGTGTTATAAATAGCTATCAAAACATATTCTGCTTTTGAACATGTAATAAAATGAAATTTCAAATAATGATATCCTGTAACTTTCAGGAGTTGCCCTACCTATATATAAGCAACCTTAGTTCCTGGTGCTACCTTACACCTTAGTTCAGCCCTACTGAACTAGTTGTAATTCTCCTAACATAACATATATCATACCACTGTCTGAGCCTGAAGTTTTCATGCTGAAAATATCTACTCTCTTTTGCCTAACTGTAAAATTCCAGCTTGTTTGTTAAGACTCAGCCAGTGTCATTTCAGGTTTGAAGTATTTCTTGAACTTCCTAAATGGAACTGATTACTTATTACTTTTGTGCACTCTACCATAAATATCTCTATTCCTGTATTCATAACACTCTATTATTTCTTTATCTCTCTGTCTCTTCTACTAGACTGTGATCTCATAAAAAAAAGATACTGTGACATATTTATCCTTGAATTTCCCATGTTAAGCAGAGTGCCTGACATAGAGTAGGTGTTTCAAATTATTTATTGGTTGAATGAAGAATGAAAGAATAAATCTTCTTTCACTGATTTGTAATCTATTAACATTACAATGATATAGTTATATCTGAGATTAGCAATAGCTGGAAAGTAAACTTCAGCATAAAACCAAAAATATTGTCAAAAATCAATTAATCAGTATTGGTTTAGTACATGAGTTTCATTGTAGCCTCTGTCTCTCCCTCCCCAAAGGAGCTTCTTTTCTATCAGAATTGCCAGTATAGGTAATGATATTACAGTGATGGATTGAGTGGCTAGATAAAGTGATGTTGAGAAAATAATACTCAGTGGGATACCTTCAGGAAGCAGTAGCCAACATAACTATAAATCTATACAGAGCAAGGTGCTAAATGCCTTTTGAACACCAGCATCAGTATAGGTATCCTGATGTTAATGATATATTCCGATATTACATATTTGTTATCTTGTATTCCTAAACATTGTGTCACTCATTCATTATTGAGTCATCAAACACATGTGGAACATCTAATAAGATTTGGGGACTGAACTCAGTGCAAGAGACAAAAGGATATCTTAAATAGATATGATCCTGTACTAATGGCAGATCCTGTTTTCCTGAAGTTTACAATCTAGAGAGAAAGTAGGTATTGAGCCATCAAACACATGTGAAACATCTAATAAGATTTGGGGACTGAACTCAGTGCAAGAGATAAAAGGATATCTTAAATAGATATGATCCTGTACTAATGGCGGATCCTGTTTTCCTGAAGCTTACAATCTAGAGAGAAAGTAGGTAAGCCCCAAATTACCCAATAATCACCCAATTACACTTGTGATAATTTCACATAGTAAGATATACACTCATATATGTATTTAATTTGGGTATGTAAGCTTTTTTTGAATATAAAAGTTTTTCAGGAAGTTGGGAGACAAATATATATTTTCTATGCCAACAAGAAAAGTAACATACTCCCATTTCAGTTTTAAAATTTGTACGGGATCCTATTCCTTTTTTCACAATTTTAAAATTGTAATGAAAGAGAAGACATTACAACTGTTACCACAGAAATAAAAAGGATCACAAGACTACTAATGAACAATTATATACAAACAAGTTAGATAACCTATAAAAAAGATAAACTCCTAAAAACATACAACCTACCAAGACTGAATCATGAAGAAATAGGATATCTGGATAGACCAATAATGAGTAAGAGGATTAAGTCAATAATTAAAAACCTCCCAGCAAAGAAAAGTACAGGAACAGATGGCTACATGGGTCAATTCTACCAAACATTAAAGAATTGACCTTGATCCTTTTCAAACTTTTCCAAAATAATAAAGTGAATACCACTCCAAATTCATTTTATGAGGCCAGCAGTTCCTTCATACCATAGTCAAAGATACTACAAGAAAAAACAAACAAACTACAGGATATTACGTCTAATGAATATAGATACAAAAACCAACAGTAAAATACTAGCAAATCAAGCTCAACAGTACATTAGAAGGATCATATACCATTATCGAGTTGTGGGATGCAAGGATGGTCAACATGTGCAAATCACTAAATGCGACATATCACATTAATAGAATGAAAGATAAAAATCATATGATAATCTCAATAGATACAGAAAAAGCATTTGAAAAAATACAACATTCTTTCATAATAAAAACTCAACAAAATGAGTAAAGAAGAAATTTGTCTCAACATAACAAAGGTCATATGTGAAAAGCTCACAGCTAACACATGCAATGGTGAAACGTTGAAAGCTTTTCCTCTAAAACAAGTCTAAGGGTCTCATGACTCCTATTCAAAATAGTGGTGGAAATCCTACCCAGAGCATGAGGCAAGAAAAAGAAAAAAACATCCAAACTGGAAAGGCAAATAAAACTGTCTTCATTGGCAGATATGGTCTTATTTACAGAAAATCCTAAAAATTCCATCAAAAAAGTTAGAATTATAAACAAATTTCATAAAGTTGTAGGATAAAAAAATCAACATACAGAAATTAGTTGTGTTATAATACATTAACAACAAAATATGTGAAAAAATTAAACAATTTCATTCACAATAGCATAAAAAATAATGGGACTACTGTAAGCATGAAGATAAAAAATTTGTACACTGAAAACTCAAGTTTGATGGAAGAAACTGTAGAAGACATTAATATGTATAAACATATTCTGTATTCATGGATCAGAAGGATTAACATTATTAAAATGTCTATACTACCAAAGCCATCTATATATTCAATGCATTCCCTATCAAAATTCCAATGACATTTTTCACAGAAATAGAAAAAACCCTAAAATTCATGTAGAACTATGAAAGACCCCAAATACCTAAAGCAATATCGAGAAAGAAGAAAAAAGCTGGAGGCATCATTCTTTCAGATTTCAAACTATATTAGAAGGGCTATAGTATCAAAACAGTGTGGTACTAGCATAAAAATGGACACTTAGATCAATGTAACAGAATCAAGAGCCCAGTAATAAACCATTGCATATATAGTCAACTGCATCTGATAAGGGAACCAAGGGGAGAAGGATAGTCTCTTCAATAAATGGTGCCGGGAAAACTGGATAATTATATGCAGAAGAAAGAAATTGAATCCCTATTTTACACTGCTTATAAAAATTAACTGGAAATGGATTAACATGAGACCTGATACTGTACAAGTTCTAGAAGAAAACATAGGATAAAAGCTCCTTAATTTTGGTTTTGGCATCAATTTTTTTTAATATGACAACAAAAACACAAGCAAAAAAGCAAAATAAAGAAGTAGCACTAGATCAAATAAAAAAGTTTCACAGCAATGGCAGTAAACAACAAAATTAAAAGGTAACCTACATAATAGGAAAAATATCTGCAAATTATCTACCTGATAAGGAATCAATATTCAAAAACATATAAGGAACTCATATAACTCAATAGAAAATAATCTAATTTTTAAAAAATGGGCAGAGGATCTAAAAGACATTTTTTCAAAGAAGACGCACAAATGGCCAATCAGTACATGAGAAGATGCTCAAGATCACTAAGCATGAGGTAAATGGAAATCAAAAGCTCAATGAAATGTCACCTCAAATCTATTAGAATAACTATCATTAAAATGATAAGAAATAATAAGTGTTTGTAAGGATGTAGCAAAAAGGAAACCCTTGTGCGCTGTTGATGAGATTGTAAATTGGTAAAGTCACTATGAAAAACAGTATAGAGCACCCTCAAAAAATTAAAAATAGAGCTACCATATTATCCAGAAGTACCACTTCTGGGTATATATTTAAAGGAAATGAAATCAGGATCTCAAATATCTGTTCTCTATGTTCATTACAGCATTATTCACTACAGACAAGATATGAAATAACCTAAGTGTTCATCTATAGATGAATGAATAAAGAAAGTGTGACATACAGACATAAAATGAAATATTATTCAAGCCATAGAAAAGAAGGAAATCTTGACATTCGCAACAACATGGATGGACTTTGAGGATGTTATGCTAAGTGAATAAGTTAGTCAGAAAAACAAATACTGTACGATCTCATTTATATGTGTAATCAAAAAGGTGAACTCATAGAAACCATAGTAGAATGGTGGTTGCCATTCTACTAGGGATCGGGAGAAATGGGGCAGTATGTGTCAAAGTGTACAAATTTCCAGTTACAGAATTAGCAAGTTTTGGGAGATCCAATGTATAGCATGGTGACTATAGTTAACAATATTGTATCATACACTTGAAAGTTGCTAAGAGACTAGAACTGAAATATTCTCACCACACAAAAACAAAATGGTAATTATGTGAGGTAATGATTTGAACTATCCCTATTGTGGTAATTATTTTGCAATAGATCATATGTCAATTAAATTTCAATGAGCTGGAAAAAAATAAAATATTTGCATCATACTCATAAAAGAGTTTGGTCTGTAGTTTTCTATTGAGACTAGTATGGAAACCTATTGTATACTCCACAAAAAGCAGATGGGGTAATTTAAATAGCATTAGGATTACCTAATCTTTAAAGGTTTGGTAATATTTCTGTGTGAAGCCATTTGGTTTTGTGTAGGGTACTTTTAAATAATATTTTATATATTACTCCTATGATAATTGGTCTATTTAGAATTTCTGCCTCTACTCATATCAATTTTGGAAAATTTTATAATGAATTTCTATTTACTTCTCTCTCTGTTGCTTAATGATTTGCTTTAAGAATTTTCATGCTACATTATTTGGTGCATAAATGCTAAAAACTGGACTTTTTGTTATGATTTGCACCACTTTAGTTAATCATAAAATGCTCTTATTTGTATAAGAAAAAAAAAGAGTTAGTGAGAATGTAAAATAGTGCCACCACTATGAAAGACACAAAGGAGTTCTCTCCAATAAATTAAAAGTAGCTCTACCATATTATTGAGCATTCCCACTTCTGGATATAGTTCCAAAAGAATTGAAATCAGGATCTCAAAAAGATAGCTGCTCTCCCATGTTTATTATTCATAATAACCAAGACACAACAACAACCTAAATGTCCACCGATGAATGAATAAAGAAAGAGAACATGATATGTACATACAATGTAATATTATTCAGTCTTAAAAAAGAGAAGAAAATCCTGCCATATGTGATAACATGGATGAACCTGGTTGACTCTATGAAAAGTGAAATAAGCCAGACACAGAAGGACAAATACTACATGATACACCAGATATGAAGTATCTAAAATAGCCAAACTTATAGAGAGTAGCATATTAGTTCCAGGGACTGGGAGAAGGAAGAAGAGGGAAGTTGCTGTTCAATGATTATAAAGTTTAAGTAATGCAAGATGAGTAAGTTCTAGTAGTGCTATATAACATTGTGTCTATAGTTAATATTACTGTTTTGTGAACTTAAAATATTAAGAGAATAGATTTCATGTTGTGTTCTTACAGTTAAAAAAAGAAAAGAAAATACAAGCAAATTCTGATGAAAACCATTAGAACTTTACATGTATAGTTTTATAATCAAATTGAAGGAATACACCAGAATATTTTTAAAAATAATAAGCTGAATGTTCTCTTTTGACAAAGTTCATTTAATCTCTATAATCAGAAAAGTAATATTTAAAAATCAACATAAACTTGTTCTTAACTTTCCTGAATAGCACGTGATGTTATATTTACCTGTGTATTCAAGGTGAAAACCTGCAGCAGAAACACTGATGTCTGATTGAAAATTTAGATATAGATTGTTAGATGTACTATTCAAAAGATGGGGTATTGTTGTTCCTGAAATAATAATTGAAAAGGTAGATTAATGATCACATAATAAACACTATAGTAAACCCAAGTTAGTTAACTACTAATCAGCTAATCGGTTATCACTGAAATTATGTATTAGTCAAGTGTTTTCCAAGAATTTTTTAGTAAAAAATATTTCTCCCACATTTCTCTTTCATTTTATTGTGTCTGACTATCTCCAGGGAGACAGATCTTGGGGATCACTTTAGATTACTCCCTAAATGTAAGAAAGAGCAAAAAGAGCTGGTAAAAGTCAAAGTGGTAAATGTTAAAAAGGTCTCCTAAAATAAATGTTTGGAATTTCATATGGACTTCAATATTCTATGCATAAACTAATAGTACACTTAATTTTGAAGTTTGCATGTGATTTTTATGTTATACTAACTTAAGATTTTTATAAGGGTTCAGAGGATATTTTCATTTATTACCCTTTATTATAATATATATATTCTTTTATACCACGCAAAGCTGGTAGTTGGCATTCCAAAAAATCCAAGTTATGAGCTAATGTTAGCCTTGTCTCTCAGCAAATGCGTTATAACGATGTTCTTCTGAACTTCTAAAAGACATCAACTTTAGTTTAATTACTGAGTTGAAAACATTTTTATTTTGGTAGGTAACTAGTTATTTTAAACTTACTTTGCACAATTCTGTGAGCCTTCTATAAAAGAAACCAGTACAAATTGATTATAGAACACAATTGCTTTTTTCCCCACATGAACTTGCTCTCTGTCCATAGTGCCCTAACTGAATCCCTGAAGACAGAGATAAACAGAAACTCGAAGGTCACTAGAACTGCCTTTAGTCACTTAAGTAGATTTGAGTCCTCTGGCTCTGGAGTTGAATCAGCTGGGTGTGACCAGCCTCATTCTAATATTAGCTGTACAACCTTGAGCAATTTAATTTCTCTAAGCTTCAATCACCTACCAGACTGCTAGAAAGATCAAATGAAGAAATGTATGACAAGCTTCATTACAGTTAGCATTTGGTAATCACTAGCATGTAATTTATCACTTTTATCATCTTCATTTTTAAGAATATATTATACCTACTTCATTATAAACAAATATATATTCAAAAATTTATTAATTTTTTAAGATTTATGTCTAAATCTATATCTAAAATATTTTGATGCCAAATCACTCCTACTCTAGATTTTTCTTCTCTCCTTTCCTCAATAATGATACTGAAAAAGTAGTTACCATACTCCCTTTAAAAAATCTATTAAAAATTTAAAGCC
>KE752644.1:407-10650 GCA_000465285.1 Eidolon helvum
GCCACTTCCGCAGGGGGGCTGTACACGGGGCCCCCCTCCTCCAGCTTCTTGTTCTTGTCCTTTAAGGACTTGAGCGACTTCTCCACCACGGAGTCATCGCCCAGACGGGGCGACGAGTGCCAGCAGCGCGCGGGAAGGAACCGCGGCCCGGTGACAAGCAGCCCCGCCGAGGCGGGGGCCCACGGCACTAGGGCCACGGCGCACCTGCGCTCGGGCCTCGGAGTCCAGCCGCCCAGGGAGTCGCCTCGGAAGGAAAGGTACACAGCGTGGATGGGAGCGCAGCTGCCCAATGGAGCACGCCTGCAAAGGGAGAGAGCACAGTGAGGTCTCTGGCCGCTCACCGGATTCCACCACACACCCAGTCCCTCAGCGCATAAGGAAACGCCCCCGAGGCCTGGAAAACACAGCCGGGGAGCCCTTCCGCTCCGCGGCTGGGGTGAAGGCGCTGCCCCGCAGCGAGAGCGGCAAGGCCTGGGGGCTTCCAGCAGGCAGGCCGGACACAGGCACACCATCAAGAGCCTGGCCCTGGGACAGACAGACCTGACTTGGGGCAGGTCTCCAAGGCCCCATCCCACAGACTTGGGGGGCTTGGGGGTGTGGTGTGGAGCAGGGAGGTCCTCTTTCCTAACAGGGCGCTTTCTACAAAAACCTGCATTCTCGAGCAAGTCCTGAAAACCCACAAGGATGCTCAAATCACAGGTGGCCCAGGCTCGGGTACTAGCTGCCCAAAGGTGTTTATGCAAATTGGCAAAAACCAACAAATAAAGCCCACAGCCCATTTCCTCCCCACTCTTCACCGGCTGCTCCCTCGCTCTGTACTGTCCCCTCACCACACATACCAGCAGGCCTCCGGTCTGGGGGACACCCCAAGGCACTGGCCCAGCATGACCCACAGCGCTGGGCTCCTGGTGAGCCACCCTCGCAGGCTCCCACTGGAGCGGGGGCTCTCCCAGGCCCAGCAGGCTGCCACCAGGGCCTGTGAGAGCCCAGAGCCGCCCACATCCATGACCTGTGAGGTCCCCGGGGCTGCAGGGGGGCCCCCACGCAGCTGCACTCCCTGTCTACCCGTGAACAGCCCCTACGGCCTGAGCGTCTGGAGCATGGACCGTGTCCCACCCCTGCGGCTCTGGGTGCCCAGCAGCCAGAGCCTGGCACAGCCCAGGGTTCGTGCGCAATGAAGAGACCCTATTCGGACTGCAGCGGAGACAGACTGCCACCTACAGACCAAGACTGGGACAAGTGGCCCACACAAGTCTGTTTCAGTCTTCCATTCACCTCGCCTGTCTCTAGACGCCTCTCCCTGCTCATGCCCAAACTTACCTCTAGGCAGCCCCAGGCTCCAGCTTCCTCCCGCCTGTCCAGCCATCTCCCTGCACCTGGCTGGACGCCAGCCTTGAGGAACCGAGCTCTGGGGCAGGCTGTCCCAGCTCAAATCCCGGCTCCACTACTGCTGGTGTGTGACCCTGGGTAAGTAACTAATCTCTCTGTGCCTCTGGGGCGTCCCCTGTGAACACGCGTGCTAACATGTCCAAAGCGCCCAGGACAGCGTCTGGTGCACGGCAACACCCACCACAGAAGCGGCAGCTACTGCGACTGTCCATCAGAGCGGTCGGGCCACCAATCTGGGCCGAAAGAGAGCCAGGAAACATCCAGTTTGGCTGCTCCTTTCACAAATGGGGTCACTGAGGGACAAGCATGCAGACCGCCGTGGGCAGGTGCAGCTGACTCAGGGCGCCGCTAGCCCCTGCCCCTGCTTTAAGGGCAGGGACGATCCTGTCCCATGGAGGGTCCCTCAAACCCTCCCTGTCCTGACAGTCACAGCCACCTGTGGGCAGGCCGCACACACAGCAGAGCCGCTTGAGCCGTGGTCCGCTGTGACGGCCACAGCCTGCGCCTCAGCACAGCGAGGACAGCCCAGGCGCAGAGATGGAGCTCACCCCTGGCTCCACCGAGCTTCGGTCTCAACCCGCTATCAGCAAGGGTGAGTAGCTTCCGCAGGAAGGCCTGATGTCAGCAGTCCCAAGGGGCAACCGACAGGCACAGAGACGCGTGCAGACGGACGGGAGCACCCGCTGTGCCCGCTGAGGGCCCTCGAGGCCCCAGTCTGCTGCCATCAAGCACAGGAGACGGGGTTAGCCCTGAGACCCCAGTCAGAAAGGGCTATCTCTTTCAAAAGCATACAACTGCGTAATCTAGTATTTAAAAAACCTCTGTCGAAACAAAACCCACGTAGGCGCCGCACCTCTGCGGGGAAGCTGGGACAGAGCATCACTGAGAAGGCCGACCCTGCCGTGCCCTGACCCGCCCGGGCCCCCGGCATCCCGGGACGCACCGAGCCCTCACCTGAGCAGGACCCGCGGGCCCAGCCTCCCACCAGTCACCGCACCTGCCTCTTCCTTTTTAGATAACCCACCTTCAAAATAGGGGGTCGGGGTGTTGGGGGACCCTCTGGGCGAAAGCAACCTCTCAACAAGAAACGCTTGGTCACTAGGGAAGGCCTTGTTCAATGACATTAAAAAGCCTGAGGACTTCCATTAGTCACTTGTTTTACTTTAGGATGCGGAGTCCAGCATCCATCTCAACCCAGAAGCCTTGCCATCCCAAGAAAAGAACCACTAAGCAGGGCCTGGCAAAGGAGCAGCGGTCATGGCGTCAGCTGCACAACCACCAAACGGCAGGCTCGGGGGTGAAGGCCGAGACCCGCCCCCCCAGTGACTCCCTGACTCCTGTAAATGGCCATGAAACATGTCCCCTTTAAGGGGACAACTCGTCAAGAAATGGCCCGAGGCCAGGCCAGAGAGGATACCAACCCTCAATGTGTCTCCCTCAGTTATTCAGGGACACACCACCAGCAGGGGCAAGACACCTCCGCCCAGAGACACCAGGCAAAACCACACTTGCAGACAGGACAAGCTGGAGAACTGGAGCTCACAGCACCTAACAGCTACCGGAAGCCACAAGGCCATGAGCCGTCCAGCACACCATATGCAGGGAGCAGGTGTCACCAACACGTCAGTATTTCCATGGCCAATCTTCAGAGCGGTCACAGCTAGTGAGGCTTAAGAATACCAACAGCCTCACGTCAGCTCAGGTTTTCCCTCTGAACGAGGTTTCCGAGCTGCTGCGTACAGTCTGACTGCTTACTCCAAGTTCTGGTTCTTCCTCCCTGTCTTTATCTCTGATGAAGGAGGTCCGGAGCAGCCAGATAACATCCATGATGTTTTAGACTAGAAACCCTCCACCTGCTCACCCTTCAGGGGTCTGGACCATCTCAACTGAAGACTGAGATTGCAAAAGAACTCATCAGTGGTTAAAACTACTAAGACAATGGTTACCACTTGCAGTTACTTATCTGTGTGACTCAAGATTCTTTATATTGTGTGATCAAAATGAAAAGTAACAGTTTCTGGATGCTGAGACTGACATAAGATTTGACTCTCATCTGTACTTTCAAAGTTGAACTGTTTGAGTTCAGCCAAACAGCTTATAGTTCTCATTGTTCAACTTTCTAAAATGTTTAACTTTCTAAAAATTGTGAGCTTATACCACACCTTTTATGTTTTAATATGAACCTTAAATGCAGGTGCACTTGAATCTTAAAAAGGTACTCGACAAATTCAACACCCATTCCTCATAAAAACACTTTAAAATAAGAAAAAACAGACATTTTAAAATAAGAAAAACAGACATGGCAAAGAGTACTCAAAACAGAAGCTAGTTAAATGACACCATAATGAAATACCAGACGGTCCATATTTTGCTAAGAGATGCAGGAATGCATACAGCTCTTCTGACAGCAGATCTGACTACTGAACTGAACAAGAACTGAAGCCACAACAGAGATAAGAGACAAAAACATCGGCACTAGAAGAATCCCCACCATTAACTAAAAAGGTGTTAGGACAGGAGCAAAAATTAATGGAGCTGTGTGAAGTGGCCAGACACAAGGAAACAGACACAAATCAGTAACTTACATGCCAGCGACACAAAAGCTGAGGAAAAGGAGGCCCGTTACCACTAGCACAGAGAACGCATCTGGGAGTTGTCTCAGAGCCCATGCGTGTGGCCTCTGTATAGAAAATGGCATCCCTTTTCCTGAAAGAGGAAAGATCTTAATAAACGACTTCCATGGGGGAGCACTATGCCTGAGTTTAAAAGTTCATGTTCCTGCATGATTTTATGGGTTTAATGATGTTCCAGTTACAATTCTAAAAAGACCATGTAGAACTGAAACAATTCACAAGTTCTACCAGGACAGTCTAGAAGGAAGAAACAAAGCGTGCAAGACCTGGTCCCCCAGAAGGCGAAAGCTGGCTGGAGAAGTCACTCAGGTAAATGACAGGAGCAGACCGCCCAAGAACAGACGCTCCACGCAGGGGGACAGGTACGGCCGGCCCCGCCAGCTGCTGGGGTCCCCGATGCCAGGTGCTGCCCCGCCCCGCCACACCTGAGGCTGGCCACTGCGCCCCCCCCCCCCGCCACACCTGAGGCTGTCCACTGCAGGCACACCCAGTCCGCATGGCAGCCCTCCAACCAGCCTCAGCCATCAGGACCTTAAAAGCAGAGACTCCACACCAAACCCCAGACTCCCAGCTCGTCTCGAAAAGCACTGAAAGCTGGCCCTGTGGGGCCACACCCTTCATGGCAACCATGACTGCACCTGTTCGTCACCAGACCACCCTGTTTCCAGCCACCCACTGGGCCCCAGGCCTCTGAGATGCCACCTGCAAACTACAGAGTTCACTCTAGGATGAAACTTAGGCGCGCTTCAGCAAGAGCGAAGACGTCCTGTGCTCGTACATCAACGGTCCCATATCAGAAACAAAAGACGACGACAGCCGTGGCTGCAGAGGACAACCCAGCAGATGCCAAAGCCCCGCGCTGGGCCGGCGGGCCCAGCCAAACACTGCCCTCATGCCACTCACCGAAACAGAGACACTGACATGAGCACTTTAAAAACCCTCAAAACAGGAAATGTGCTTGAGCACAATTTTGCTCTGACAGCCAAGTTCCCACGTGTGACTAGTGTAGCTTTTATTTTAGGGAATTAAATCTGTCCTAGGAGTATCCTCCAGAAGTTTTATAGCCAAGGTGAGGTGACAAATTAACAATGCCAAAGGAGTAAGAAAACTCCAAAGATCCCACAGCTCCATGCAAGGGGGTGCCGGGGGCCAGCTGAACCACACGCAGCAGGAGGTCCCGCCCCTCAAACAGGAAGAACTAGAGATGCTGGAAGGGACAAGCTCCACCGTCTCCGTTGTCCAGGCAGTGACAAGGACCTGGTGCCCGGACAGAGGTCTGGGTGTCCCAGCACACAGGTGAGGAGATCAGGAGTCTATACCCAGGGAGGCCAAGCAAAGGGGACGGTGGGCAGGAGAGCACAGCAGCCTCAAGGGACATCCAAGTCGGTGTGCAACAGCAGACAGGGCAGGGTAGGTGACACACCCTCCAGGAAGCCCTCCAGCCTCACAGCAGGACGCAGACCTCCCAGGAAAGGGAAGGGCTAAGTCCATTATGTGCCAGATGTGTCCCTAGAGCTAGACAGGGCAAGCCCCGTGGCCAGACGTGGTCAACGTGATGCTCCGTGAAGGACCGTGCGAACCGTGAAGGACTGTGAAGGACCGTGCAAACGAGGCGTGGTCTCTCTGAGTTCACCGAGGGCCCCAACCGGTAGCACCACCTGGCAAATATGCCGCTGTTTTCCACAAATGCATAAAGGGCCACTACAAATGGTCAGGTGGAAAAGACGTGCCCCATGAAGCACACGAGCCTCTACGCAGACTGCAGTCACCGCTGAATGTCTTAAAAACAGGTACATAAGAAAAAAGAGCACAATGAAACACACCAAAATGCTGATAATATTTGTAACAAGCACTGGGATCATGAGTGTTCATTTATTTTCCAAAAATTCACCAATGGATGCAGTTACCTATTTCAAAGTGAAAAGACAGAGGTTAAAAGAAAGAAAACAAAGACCAGGAAAGTAGGATATATTGGGAGTTACAAACCATTGAAGCACCTTTAAGCCCCCACTTCCAAACAGGCAGAAAGTGGCGTTTGTTTACTTACACGCGGCTTATCAACCCCATGGCACTGGCACAACTGAGACAGGCGTGATTCCCCAGACTACCTATGACAGAAACAAGCAAAAACGAGAAAGTCAGTCTCCAACCAGGCGCTGTGTGCCGACACGCCTGAGTCTGCAGGGAAAGCTTCCGGAAGCCTGTTCTGCACGTGGGAAGAGCTCAGAGTGTGGCCAAGTGAAGGGCTGCCCCAGGCAGGGGCAGTGTCTCTGGGTAGGGAGGGGTCTCTGGGTAAGGAGGGGTGCCTGGGTCAGCTCCGGCTCCTAGAGTCCCAAGTGGAGGCACCAAGCTCAGCCAGGCAAGGGCCCATGGAGTCCGGACCTTGACGTCTCCCCACGTGACCACTCTTCACTTGCTCCAGCGTGGCTCTGGTGGACGGAGGCCGTGATCCCTAATGCACAGACAGACCCACAGGGCAAGCAAGGGAGGAGTCCAAATGACCCAGCGGTAGGGGGCGAGGGCCGAGAATTATGGAAAAACAAATGCCAAGAGTGAGCATTTGGACAAACGATACTGATGAGCATATAGCCAATTTCGGGATTCTGATGTATTATTTTATGCTCTCCCTAACTCACTCTAGTTCCCATAAGCATAAGTTCAGGGTTCAATCATGTGACCAACATTCGGGCCTACCTGTGGTCACACCCTGTGCTGGGAAAACAGCCTGCGGAGGGATGCGTCTGGCACCAGGGGAGGCAGAAGCTGACGGGGCGCCAGGCAGCGAGCCTGGAACGGTGGGCTGGCACCCTAAGCTCTTCGGGCAGCAGGAGGGCCCAGAGCAGCTCTGAGTGCCAACCAGCAATCTGAGAGCAACAGGAGAAGGGAGCACGAGAGATGGGCAGAGGAGGGGACAGCACCAGCCCTGGCCGCCCTCGGAGCAGGGCACTGCTCCCAGTGGACCCTCTGGGGACACGGGCTTCCAGCTGTCACTTATGTAATTCAACTGGAGGCCGGTGTCCACAGGGCAACTCTCACTTTCTTCCACGGAAGGCTAGTCCCGTGGAACGTGGAATGTTACATGCAGAACCTCAAGCTGTAGGTTGGCAGCTGGGGTCACCAGCTCGCTCACCATTATTCGCAAGGTAACTTTTTGTTTCAAAGGTTACATTTTCAGTTAAAATCAAAAAGCATATAGGGAAGAACACACCTCTCCAGCTGTGGACCTGTCCTGTCTCCCAAACAGAAGCCCCCCAACACCTGTGCCTGTCCCCGCCCCCACACTGAGCCAGCCCCCGCCTCAAGAACTTGGTTCAGAAAGGGCTCCCGCCCTGCATATGGCCCCTGCAAGCAAGCTGTCACAGCTGCCAGGGCCGCTCGCCCTGCCCCATGTCTCTAAGTTGCGTGGTCACACAGCTTGTCCTACCTGCTCCCTTCCCATGCTCGCGCTGCTCTGAAAGCTCTGTCCCAGGCCTGGAAGGACACCCCACGGCGGGCTCCGGGGTCCTGGCCGCCCACCCTGCCCACCAGGGGTTGTGATCCACAGGCCCATCGCTCCTAAAAACACTGCTTTGTCTCTTTTCCAACTGCCACTTCTGCAACTGTCCCACACAACCTGGTGTCCCACAGTTCAATCCTGACTCCCGGAGTTAGTGCAGACCCACACAGGAGGGCTCAGTCCCCACGAGACTGCCGCGCTTCACATGTCATGCGCAAGCAGGGTCCCCAAGCTGCCCACACTTCTGCCAACTACAAATTCAGGGGTCTCCACGAGCCTGTCAGTTTTGATAATTTGCTAGATGACACAACACGGGAAAGTGCTCAGCTTGCTAGTGTAGTGCCGTTTTATTATAAAGGGAGGACAACAACATCCAGATAGCGAGGTCCACAGGCCGAGGTCTAGAGTCCTGAGTGCAGGAGCCTCTGCCCCATCGGGTCGGCAAGTGCCACCAACCCAGAGGCTCCCCCGCCTCCCTGTTCAAGAGTTCACCTTCGTCACCTAAGAGTGACCACCAACCCAGAGGCTCCCCAGCCTCCCTGTTCAAGAGTTCACCTTCGTCACCTAGGAGTGACTGATGACATCCTTGGTCACTGGCCACTGAGCTTGGCCCCTGACCCCCCCGGAAGTGGGGTGGGAGGGCCCAGCTCTCTAACCACGGGCACCCCCGCGTAACCCTGGGGAGAGGGAAGGGGCTCGTTATGAGCAACGCCTGATCACTCGGGGGTTCCAAGGGCTTTGGGAGCTCGGGACGGGAACAGAGACCAAGTATATTCCTTCCCATCCCACAGCTGTCTCCACCTGGCCGCCAGACCATGCTTGACCCTTCAGACCCTACTCTCAGCTCTCGCTGGACACCATGGGCACACCCGACCCAGAGGTCCCCGCCCACCTCATACTCAACAGCTCCTAGGCCTCCGGCCAGTTCCCCCGCCCTCGCCCACTTTGACAAGAACCGGAAGCCAGGAGTGTCCCTTGCCAGGCTGCTGCCCTCACACCCAGTCCTTGGTGAATGGGGTCAGCCCACCTCTGGGCAACCCCGGCCCACTCCCAAGTATGTGCTGTGCACAACCTCCTCCCAAAGAGAGCGGAGTGGAAGGGGGGAAAGGGACTGCAGGGTGGAGAACCCGACAGAGACCGCCTCAGCCCAACGATCAAGGTCACATCCACCGCCATAAATCACATTGCCAGCAGGCACCCTTGACAGGATGTGCTGAGGACACCTGACCCCCGTGGTCTCTTCCCCCAAACCCACGACCCCAGTCTAACCATGCGAAAACGTCGGCTGAATCCCCACGGAGGGAACCCTACTCTACAGTCTAGCTGACCAGTCCTCCTCCTAACTGCCGAAGGAAGTCTGAGAAACAGGACAAAAAAGCACCTTACGACAAAGTGTGCACAGAATAAAACAGAAGTCAGTAACAACAGAAAGGTACGTGCAGAATATGAAGAAAGTATGTAACAGGAAAAAGTGTGGAACGGGATAAAGCAAATTTAAATACACTATAGACCTTGGTTAACCATAACGTATCAAAGCTGGTTTACTAATTGTGACAAAGAACCGTAATGATGTAAGATGTTCATAGGGGAAATGGGGTAACAGCTGCAGCACCCAGCTGGAAGTGTCATTTCCGGGAGTTCGGGGCCCCTGCTCCCCACAGTCCGGCCCTGAGTCCCCCGGGCTCTGGCGTCACTGCTGCTCCCACAGCAGACCTGCCGTCTGACCCGCTCTCAGCCCCCTAGTGTCTGTTAACGGAGAACGTAGCCACAGGAAACAGTTGTGTTCCCAAAATGATACAAACAAAACAAAGTCATATTACTTTTAAACCTTAAACGTGCTATGGGAACGTGAAGTGGCCAAGGATTTTTCTCACCATCCGTAACAGGCAAGAGACAAAGTACTGTGACAGCAGAAACATCTAAGGGCGGGACTGGAGCCCCGCCCACCGCCGCTCAAAGGTCTGCGCAGCCAACCAGCCTGAACCCGTGAAAGTTTCAAGAAACATCTCTTCTTGCGGTACTTCTACAAACTGTAAAGCGCCTTGAAATACATCATTTCACCTGAGTCTCTCAAGTCTATAGGGAAAATTTATCTTTACCCCAATCTTAGACGTAAGGAACTCAGATACGTTAACGTAAAAAGCCACAGAGGGAGTGTGAGTGCGGGCGGCCTACATGTGGACCGGAGCCCTGCATTAGGTGTGACCTCCACGCCACAGCTACATCACTGCGGTTCCTGGTGCAAATGGGCCTGCCCGAGGCCTGCACAGCAAGGCCTGGGGACCCTCTACAGACGCGCCGTAACACCATGGTATCGGCCCGCGGACGTCCTGGAAGCCCGCTGGCCCCGCTCGCCCACGCCTGCCAGCCCCCGACCCCCTCATCTCAGGAGCCCTGACAGCGGCCCAGGAAAACGACTGTCCTCGTGAGTGGGCGCCCCGTTCCATCGAGCGTGACCACGAGTGGGGCAGAGGCCGTACCAGGCCCGGCTGTCAGCGCGCTCCCTTCAAAACTTTCCTATCCCCGCTCTGGACGCAGCGGCCAGCGCCAGGGCGACTAAGGTCACAGCGCGAGTGAGTCACGGGCCGCTGCCCGGGCCCGGCCGCCCAGCGCGCACCACGCCTGGCAACGGGTTGGCCCTTGCGGGGCGGAGGGGCAGGGCTGCCCAAGGCCTCAGCCCGGCGTGACCCTGGCCCGACATGACCCCAGCCCCGGGCCGCGACTC
>KE752646.1:12174-36235 GCA_000465285.1 Eidolon helvum
TAGCCACTATGGAAAATAGTATAAATTAAAAATAGAGCTACCATATGATCTAGCAATTCTACTTCTGATATTTATACTAAGGAAACCAAATTACTATCTCAAAAAACTATCTACACCCCCAGTATTACTGATAGGCAAGACATGGAGATAAGTGTCCATCAATGAATGAATAGATAAAATGTATATATATATTCACACGCACAATAGAATATTATTCAGCCATAAAAAGAACGAAATCTTGCCATCTGCGACAACATAGATGGACCTTGGGGGGGGGATGCTAAGTAAAATATGTCAGACAGAGCAAGACAAAAGTACAGTATTATCTCACTTATATGTGGAATCTAAAAGAACTAAACTCAGATACAGAGAACAGATTGGTTTGCCAAAGGCAGGGGTTTGGGGTGTGCAAAATGGGTGAAGGTGGTCAAAAAGGTGCAGACTTCCAGTCATAAGTAAGTCCCAGGGTGTAATGTACAGCGTGGAGACTACACGGTATATGGTATACAGCAGGTCCCCAAATAACACTGTTTTATTCTATGTCATTTCATTGTAATGTTGATGAGAAGCCCTAGGAACTCAATTCTTGCTTATATCAATTAGCCTATGGTAAAAATTTGTTTCATTACATGTCATTGTGCTTAAAGTTGCAGAACCTATCATCCATGTTAAATGAGGGCTGACCATAGTTACACACACACACACACGGGCACACACACACACAATATCACATGTCTCTTAATGACGGGAGTACGTTCTGAGAAACGCATCGTTAGGTGATTTAGTCACTGTGCAAACGTCATCGGGCACACTTACACAACCCTAGATGGTCTGGCCCACTGCACACGTAGGCTGTGTGGTACAGCCTGTTGCTCCCAGGCCACCAGCCTGCATGGCAGGTCACTGCACAAAACAACACGAGGCGAAATCAAGCACAAGACAGAATGATGCAATCAAGGAATGGGGTAAACACCAGGTAGGTATATGAGGCTGCCGCCTGCATGACACTGTGTGCTGTTCCACAGCACACTTTTTTTATAAGTAGAAAGAGTATGCTCTAAAACAATGATAGTCTAGTAAATACATAAACCAGTAACATCATTGTTTATTGTTACCAAGTATTATGTACTTACTGTACATAACTGTGCTATACTTTTCTACAACTGACAAAGCAGGTTTCTTTACATCAGCATCACCACAAACACAGGAGCAATGCATTACGCTAAGATGTTACTGCAACGACGATGTCACTAGGCGACAGGAATTTTTCAGCTCCATTATCTTATGGGACAACCACTGTCATGTGCGTGGTCCATCTTGACCTAAATATCACTATGTAGCACATGACTCCATGTGGCCGACAGAGTTGACATCACCACCCTGACTCCATGGGTAAATGGACGGATATAACAAGACCCTCGCTCGTGGAAAAATGCCTCTCTAAGCTTTAGTTTACTTCTTGAAAATTAAGAATAATGAAAATGCAGGTAAAGAGCTTAGTGCTGGCCCTGCACTTGAAGTTTCTAATGAAAATGGTTTTATTTATCGCTGTGTGTATGTATACAGGCACGAGTGCGTCTACATGAACCAGCTCTCCCAGTTTGCCCAGTTATCCCAGGAAACTCCTCAGTCGGCAAATTGGAATGGTTTGTCACCTTACTATGTACGTACATAGCAAAGGACATGGAAGAATGGGCATCAAGGTTTTAATGGGACTTAACTCTGGGGAGGAATCGTTACAGAGTCCTTTCCTGTGTTATGCTTAGTGGTACACACTAATACTTTTCCATAAATGTATGTGTTGGTTTTGTGATAAGAAAAAAACCACACTTATTCCAATTTGACATTTTTTAAAAACTTGAATACAGCCTCCGGAACTATGAATAGCTGTGGAATAATTTCCAAAATATAGACTGAGTCAAATATTTGCAGTTCCTACAATATGAGAAAATCTTCTGGTCCCAGACACAACATGGTATTGATTTACCAGCACTAAAGTTACGCCGTTATAGTAGTATGCAATGTTTTTAGGGCTCAGTAAAAAAAAAAAAATGGAGAGAATGCCCATGTTTCTGTCCCATTTAACGCAATGACGTTTGTGACGTCATTTCAAAGACCATGACTTTTGTGTTAAAACTCTGTTCCACTGGTTGCTAGGATTATATGATTACGTGATGAACTTTTCAGCATAAATTTCATGATTTATACTTAAATTGAGGGACTTTATTCTTATTTCCTTAAAATCTGAAGTGTTTCTATCTTAATCACATACTTTGAAGTGTCTTTTGGGGGGGGCGGGGGTAGGGGAGAATTCAAGAACTCTGATGAGGGGAAAAAAAAAAGATATCTTCATTATTATTTTAGTACCCGGGGAGCTGCAAACGGCAGGGAAGACAGATGCATTCTGGGAAGGCCAAAGCATGGGCAGCCTCTTAACGTGACTAGGAAAGGCTCAGGGATTCACAGTTTCTTCAGCACCAGTGGGGTCGTCTCGCATTTCCTCATTTAGTGCCAGCAAGCTGCTAATGGCTTGACTAAAGTCTTTCCAGTTACTGTAGTATTTGTGAATGCTTCCACATGAGACTTACAATGTCTGAGTGGTTAAGAGAAAAAAAAAAAAAACATTTTTTTTGGAACTGGAAGCTCAGAAGGCAGCCTCTGATTCCTTAAGTCTGCTTCTTAGAACTAAACTCAAAACACAGATGCAAACGCACACCCGCTCTAGGCCAGGACCTCAGGAAAACGGAGGCCTCACCCTGTAACTAGCCCTTTTCAGGAGCCCGTGCCTTCTGATTTAAACGGCTCACCTCCATCAGTAGAGCCAGTCTGGCCATAATCCCAGGTGCATTCAAACTCCTGCCTTTTGAATCTAGCACAGCGTTCAGCCTTCTATACGTGTGGCCTCAGCCCCGTCTACAGAACGTGTGTTTATTATCAGTCTTGGCTCACTTACCCGGCTCGAATCAAGCATCTGAGATTACATTACTTGGATATAAACTCTTATCTGGCCTTGCCCAAGACAAAGGGTCTTTTTTCAGCAATTACAGCTAATCAAAAGCAAATTGCGCTTTGGGCTTTACTGCTCTCAAAAACAAAACAAAAGCAAAAGCCAAGCTGTACCTCGAGCTGCCTCACCAACCCCCAGCCCCCTTCCCGTGCAAACAGACAAAATAGACAACCAGATATATATATTTTTAAAGGATTCATGAGAAACTTATTTTCTGTCCACTATTGAAAATGTTCAATGACCTACAGGAGATGTATATGGAATAGCCTTTCAGAGAAGGTACAGACTTATGTTCACAGCACCGCAGCACAGGGAAAGCCACACGGGTCCCTGGAGATGCATGTGGCTGGCAACAGGGGGAGTTCTAGGATCCCGTGGTAGGACGTCCAGAGGAAATGACGCAGTCATGGGGCGCGATTGACCTGTAAAACCCGCACCTGAAGCAAGATGCTGGGGCTCACGCTACCTCAAGGATCCAAGATGGAGGAGCATGAGCCAAAGAGTGTGGGCAGTGACCTCTTTGAAAACGGCCGTCACAAAGGCAGCTCATTAACTCGCACAGAGCCCACGTCCACGTTCACTGGAACTGTCTCATCAACCCTCCCACCTCTGCCTCTTCCTATTCTATCTCACACCTGGACACAGAACTATTCCCTCGGTATGTTTTTGTTATGCTACCCTCGTCCACGGCTCCTATCGCTGGCTCTAAATGGCATGTATTGTTTGGATCGCATAAAACCGATCACAAATTACAGAGATCTTTACATGCACTCATTTCTCCCATCATCAAACAATCTTCATCTCCAACTGCCAACAGCAGTACCCCCCTCCCCCCCGTACATCCTACTAACCAGGGCTCCTGCAGGCCACTGAGCCCCAGGTGAGCGGATGGTGACATGTCTCTCTCAGTTGCTGTCTGATTTTGAGCAACAGGGCATTTTCAGCTTAGCCTCTGAGCAGAAAATGACCGCACCCACCAAATCTGTTTAAAACAACTGCACAGAGTAAGCGAACCGCACAGAGACCCTCAGCGCCCAAAGAGAGTAAAGCCTGAGCTCATTCTCCAAGTGCAAAGAGCACCTCCATGCTCTTCAGGCAGAGCGAGGAGGACAGAGGGATGTGACGTCGGCTTAGAGAGTCCAGCCAGCATTTGCAGAACACATTGAGAGAACCAGAATCTTCCCTAAAAATCAATTCATAAAGATTCATCACTGACAGACTAGACTGGGAGCAGTGACATAAGCAAAGGGTAGTGATTTTCTGTGCTTATTGAGACTTCGAAGGAAAAAGCTATCACAGCACAGCTGGTGCAGAACAAAGGGACCTGGAAAAAGAAAATTCCAGACGAGTCTCTAGCCCACCCTGGTTAATGCCGGCGCTGGTTCCTAAGTGAGGAAGAACTAGAGATTGTTATTACAACTCACTGCCTGTTTTTCAGAGCTTTGGGAGAAGAGATCTGGAAAAATCCAGAGTTCATTGTAATTGCACAGAGCTCTCATTTCAGAGTATGAGTTTAGCCATTCTCAATAAGTCTTATTTTTCACTGACTCTTTCCAGAGGCCTCTGGTTATTCAGCTAGTACATTTAAGATCACAGAATTGCCGCCGAGCCCATCCCATCTAATTTCTGTCTTTGCCTAGAGACATGGCACTAGTTATGTATTATCTGCCCATTTCCTAGTGCTTAACTGTGCTGATGCTTGTTTGGCACCCTCTTCCCAGTAAAAGATCGTACCAGATACTACGGGGACTTGAAGTAGATACAGCACATTGTTCGTGCCTTTAAGAGCTAACAATCCAGTAAGATGAAAGAAACAAGACAGGAAGTCGTGAATTAAATAATGATGAAGCAATTAAGAAAGAGCTCAGTACTGGTGTTAATGGCCACAGTATCAAACTATCACTGGGACAAAGTATTCTTCCACAATTCTTCCCTACGTGCAGGAAATGGCCTTGATTTTCCTCACTGAGTCTTGCTGGATGTCTTGGGTGCAGCCCCTTCGCCTACCCCAAAAATGGGAGTTGTGATGTTTCAGCCTGGGAACTGGATAGTGTTGGGGAAAAGTGTCACTTGACCATGAGAGACTCAAGAACCAGCCTCTTTGAGAGGAATTAAAATCAGAACCCTGGAGAACATCCCAACAATAATTCAATCCAAAGAGGCTAGGATTGGAGAAAGAAAGAGATGAGAGAAAATACAGGTGTGAGGGTGACCATGCAGTAGAAGTTAAGGAAGCTGGGGTGCGTGAAATGGTTTGAACTGGAGGCTGGGTAGAGAGTCTGGGAACATTCCCCAAGTCTAAGAAGAGTTGCAGTATCTTTTACTTTCACAACCTGTGCCTTTGTGTTTTAGTGGGACGAGTCACAGAAGGCGCTAAGCCACCACCTCCCACCAGGCCAGACTATTTCCCACCAGGAGGGATAGGATGGGCTTCCTTAGAAAGGTTTACATGGGGCAGACCCTCAAGGTCCCTAGAACACTTCTGAGGGTTGGAGAAGGGTTCCCTCACCCACCTCTCTGACCCAGACACTTCCCAGTGGCTGATCTTAATGCCACTGGTTGCCCAGAATCTCTCCCGACACACTTAGGGGTCTGAGAAGTGAGTCTTGAGTCTTGGTGAGCTAGATGAGCACGAATAGGATGCATGGGGTGTGAAGATTTTGAAGATAGCATCTTGTGTTGCCTTGGAGGGTCAGAAGGCACGGTTCCAGCAGCTGACTTGGGCAGAACGTACATTGTGTCTGGAGGTGAGCCCAGACTCATAAATCTCTGACTCCCTTCCCCCGGGCCCAGCACCAGTTACAGAACTCCTTATATGTATATGGTGACAGCTTCCTTAATCCTGACCAGCTGTTAGGGTAACAGTGGTGCCAGGGACGGCAGGGGACAGCAGGGGCGGAACAATGCTCGATACTAAAGGAAGCGTTCTGGCCAGTGAGCTGTGGTGAGTCATCACAACTGAATTCTGTTGTGAGCACACAGAGCATGCGTCTCTTTTAGTAAGAGGTGCTACTCTGGAGTTCTCACGTGGGTATCAACTGATACAATCCACGCGGCTGATCGTCTGTGTACAGCGGGCTGTGGGAACCAGACTTGGCAGGTCTAGAACAGTCGACGGTTTCATCTGACGATGGAATCACCTGTGAGGTTAAGATGGCAGATCATTGGGCCTCGTCCTAGATCTACTGACTCAGAAAACCCAGAGGTGCAACTTTGGCACACGTACACTGTTAAAACTCCACAAGTGATTCTGAGGCAGAGCCAAGGTGGGGAACTACTGTTCTAGAGAAACGCTCTATGAAACGGGTTCGAAAGACAGACTGAGTTCCGACATCATGCAGTCGGCTAAACTGTGGAGACACACAAGGCCAGGTGGTGTGGGAAGGCAGAAGACCTTGACGAACGAGATGACAGTTGTTGACTTAGTGATTAGTGGGACACAAATCTACCTCCACTACGGAGCTCAGAGCCAATCATTTCAAAATCTGTTTGAAATTATTTCACTTTAGGAAGGATAAGAAGAATGAATAAATTTCAGTCTGTGCTCAAGCATTTCCTAAAGAATATTATTTTGATTTTCTTTCTTGGAAGAGAAGCAAAAGGACATGTCTAAAGTTAGATATCAATAATATTTTAAATGTTTAAAAATATATAATTAATCAGAGATAACCTGCCTCTGGGTCAGCTTGACCTAACCAAATAGAGCTCTGAATTCTACGCATTTCATTCACTAACTTAAATAAGGTGGTGCCAATAGGACTTAAGTCACCGCTCTTCCCACTGGACTTAACAGGCCCAATGGCTTGTCGCACCCACCATCAAAACAAGGACAATCAGTGGAAACAAGACTCGACTCTGACAATTGGAGGGGAGAGACAGGAGGAGGAGTGGTTAAGCCTGTAAGAAGGCAGGGGGAGCCCTTTGAAAAATGGGGCCACAGTGGGAAGCACGTCCGTCGAGAAGGTCAACGCCTTCTGCAGGATATTCCCATCGGGAAAGCAGGGGAAAAATTATTTCCCAGCAGCAATCAAGCCAGGGCACACGCTGATCAATAATATCTCCTTTGCCAGCCACATGTATTCTCACCTTGAGAATATCCCCCTTAAGAGCTGGGGTAGAAGACCTAGCTGGTAGGTCGTTTATTGTTGCCACCTCTTCCTTCTTTGATAAGTAGGTCGCATTTCATTGTAAAGTTCCTGGTGCTCAGTGCTTAATCTGATCAAAAGGAGAATGGGTTCCAAAGTTCTAAATTCTTCTAATTCAACTCGTCTATCAATCCACGGATGTGCCACTAGCTGGCAACATAGTACAATGTCATGGCATATGTAAGGCCACTAAAAGTCCTGTTGGATCACATTTAATGTTTTGATGGACCCAGTGGTCAGCCGCGTGTTGCCATGGCTCAAAGTACACGGGGTCAGCCTTCTTTGGTTGCTATGAAGAGCCACCCTCTCTCCATATTCTCTCTTCTGCACGCTCCCCCACCCCCACTTCCACGACTGCCTCTTCATTATGGGGAGGGGTCATCATACATATGCTATCGCTCTGTTACGGACACAGCATCACAAAGTTTGGGAGCCGAAGGACTCCCTGTGGAAGCACCTTGGTCACCCACATATCTGTTGGCCAAGTCTATCAGCCAGAGTTCTTCTGAGAACAGAAACAACAGGGTGTGTGTATGTGATAGATATATTTTAAAGAACTGGCTCACATAATTGCAGAGACTTG
This sequence comes from Eidolon helvum, assembly GCA_000465285.1. Taxonomy (NCBI): domain Eukaryota; kingdom Metazoa; phylum Chordata; class Mammalia; order Chiroptera; family Pteropodidae; genus Eidolon; species Eidolon helvum. The sequence goes on from KE752646.1 coordinate 19,910, forward strand.
CAAGACCAAAATACGCAGGGTGGGCCGGCAGTCTGGAGACCCAAGGAAGAGTTGACATTGCAGTACGAGTCCAAAGGCTGTCTGCTGGCAGAATTCCCTCTTGCTTGGGGGGAACTGATATTTTATTAAGGCCTTCAACTGATTAGAAGAGGCCCACTCACACTATGGGGAGGGATCTAATTACTCAGAGTCCACCAACTTAAATGTTAATCTCGCCTCCCCCCCACCCAAAAAACTCACATATTAACTAAGTGGAATACGTCTGATAGAGAAAGACAAATAGCATATGATTTCACTTACATGTGGAATCTAAAAAAGTAAATGAACAAACAAAACAGAAACGAACTCATAGATACAGGAAACAAACTAACAGTTGCCAGATGGGAGGCAGAGTTGGGGGGCTGGGTGAAGAAGGTGAAGGGATTGAGAAGTACAAATCGGCAGTTGCAAAATCGTCATGGAGATGTGAAGTACAGCACAGGGAATATAGTTGATAATATTGTAATAAGTATGTACGGCGTCACGTGGGTACAAGACTTATCTGGCGATCGATCTGTGAGCTATATAAATGTTGTACATCTGAAACTAATATTGTATGACAACTATAATTGAAAAAAAAAATTTTAAATAACACAGGGAAAACAACAACACACACACACAAAAAAACCTCTCACAGACACACCCAGAATGCCTGACCAAGTATCTGGGCACTACAGCCCAGACAAATCGACCACATGAAATTAACCATCACGGTGACAGGTGAGCACCCAAATCAACCTCCGCACACACCAGCGAGTAGCAGGTACTGGCAGTCAGTAACAGGGGTGTCCTCCTTCCCCCAGGTGGTAGCTGGGTGGCTAAAAGAAGTAGGTACGGATGGACCCCAAACTAGTAAGAGTGCCAGTCTGGCCAGGATGGTTTCATTCCCTCTGGAAATCTTAGCGTTGGAAAGAGAAAGCCCGCTGGTTCCATCTGAAGAACACCCTTGTTGCCAGTGCTTGTTAGCATAGGGTCCTGAAGGACAACAGATGTGTCATGTTCTCAACAGCCTGAAGCAAAGTACTGGCTGTTTTGGGGTGGGAGGGGGGAGTGCAATCTCACATAGTTCAAACCTCGCTCTGCGAAGATAGTTGCTTTTAAACGCTTTGAAGGCTGTATCCTAGGCTTTCGCTTACCATTTGTTTTCCCAGAAATCGAATGAAAATCTCTCTGGAAAAACTCTTAGTGATGTTATGGATCATGTCCACCTTTATGAGTTTCACAGGAGTGCACACCAAGTAGACAGTCTACCCTGTAGAAGAATGTGGCCGAACGATACCACTGTGACTCACTCTGGCAGAGTCAGGGTTACCATCGCCTCTGTATTGAAAAGCAATCCACACACAGCCAGTGAAATGGACTGCGGCAGAAAGAAGTCACTGTCATTGCTGCTGAGAAAGCCATTGCAAGGGACCTTACCCTGAAGACTGTGTGTTAGGGGCCCAAGTTTGGGTCCACTCAGAGAACCAAACCAGCTATAGGACTCGGGCAGGAAACCAGACCAGGCCTAAGAGAAATGAGGGACGTGACAGTGTATCACATCCGCCATCTGCTCTCTCTCCGGTAGACTGCAGACTCCTGAAGGCAGAGTCTTTGTCTTGTTCTCTACTGTGTTCCCAGAATCTGGCACATTTCAACCCAACTGATTGGCTGATTAAAGAAATTCCAAAGCAATACTCAAAGCACTGACACATAATCATATTTGTCAAAAAGGAATGGAACTTTTTTTTTTTTTTTTTTGGCTAGAAGAACTGGGATGTTCTCAGAGTGATTAATTTTTTAAGTGAATGTATTTATATAATAGTGGCCACCTATGCACATCTGCTCACCCCTCTGTAAAATAAGACTGTACAATGGCATATTTACCTAGCATCCATACAATGTTCAGGGACAGACACATTTGATAGGTAAATATGGCAGAGTAGGTAGCTCCCAAACTATTCATTTCGGAGGTCCTGGAAGATCTTACCAGGCTGCTTAATCAGCCTGGATTTTAATTCCTTGAGGGAAGAGACTGGACATCTTATCCCCAGCACCTAGCTTATCGCCTAACACCCACAGAAGGTGCTCAGACAATGCTCATCCAACGATTACGTTCTTAGTTCTCTCTTGCCAAGAAAGGAGACTGGAGCATACAGGAATTTCAGGAAGCCTGTGCTAAACAGAAAGCTTGGAAAGTGAGCAAAGATTATTAGCATGGAATATCGGAAAGAGTTCAGAGGAGTGGCAGAGGACAGTAACAAAGAGAATAATACCTGAAGAGAACTAGAACATTGAGGAGGTGGAGGTAGCAAAATGAAAAGCGTGAAAGGCAACGAGACCCCTGTTGCCAGGATGTGGAATAGACTATGACATATATAAAAAGATGGAGAGTGAAAGATTGGGTTTCTAGGGAAGAGTCAATGAACATGGAAAGTAGAGTCTCCAATCTTAAAGAGGTTACATGTTATAATTCTTCATTAACAGCAACCTGGACCAAGTGTCATAGCGAGAAATAATTTAGTTACCAGGGATTTTCATCTCGGGTAACATATGTATATTTACCTTTAAACAATATCTATAAATACTATGTTATACATAAACACGTGTTTATATAAAATATATTTACAACTAGACTTCTCTTTAATAGACTAAGACATAGATTAAAACCCCACAAGTATATTTAAATTTTGCATTTGCCATCTTCAAACAGGAATCGAGGCATTTAGTACTTTCAAATGAAATACACCCTGAGGTCACCATTCTGACGCTGCTGAAAAATCTCCAGCTCTTATCAAAAATCATTCAACACTTTAACCATAAGTGGACCCATAATTAACGCCCGTATTTTCGTTCTTGTACGTCAGTGAATCCTGACCATTTTGGGGACCTGATTGCTTTCAGGAGCTCATAAAAGGTATGGACCCCTCACACGAGAAAGAAGGTTACATAATTTCATTGGAGATGCTTTCTGTCCCCATAGATGAACTATACAAGATGTGTGTTTATGTTTTTCATGGAAAAATTAACGTGTCCTTCCCAAAATAAAATAGAACCAAATTAAAATGTATAAATAAAGAAAAACATTTTAACTTTACTCACATTTCAATGAGAAGTCGACCGTAGCATTGGTGGTTCGCTGGTAGAATTCTCAACAGGAAGTCAGATTTTGTTGGCCTTGAATAGAAAAATAAAATTACACTGAGGCCTTTGTCACAGTGATGACATGTTTGACATCTACTCAATTTTGACTGACATTTCTGATGGCCATAAGTGCTGAAAATTTCAATACACAAAAATCTCAGATTTTCAATAGAATCAGAATTCTATAGCCGGCTGTGTCGGAAGAGGCCAGGCTTGCATCAGGTTTATTGGAAATCCCCCTCCCCAATTTTGGAATTGAATTAATGCTCTCGTTATTTCCTATGTCTGTGAAGTGACCTTAGGCAAAATCTGCACCTTTGATGTTGTCCTCGAAGATAAGAATTTTTTAAAAGGAAATGAATCATATCCAGCAATTCCTCTTCTGGGTATATTCCTCAAAAACCTGAAAACATTTATCTGCAAAGATACATGCACCCTGATGTTCACAGCAGCATTATTCACGGCGGCCAGGACATGGAAACGACCGAAGTGTCCTACAATAGATGACTAAAGATGTGGTACATATACACAATGGAATATCAGCCATTAGGAAAGATGAAATACTGCCATCTGCGACAACATGGATGGATCTTGAGATAATCGATATAAGTCAGACAGAAAAAGTTAAAAACCATATGATTTCACTCATATGTGGGATATAAAACTGAAGGCAACAAACATGACAGACAGAGACTCATGGACATGGACAGTGGATTAGTGGTAACCAGAGGAAAGGGGAAGGGGACGGAAGATGGGGTAAAAGGGGTCAAATATATGGTGACAGAAAAAAAAACTAACTTTGGGTGGTGAACACACAATGTGATCTACACACGACTTACTGTTGAATTGTACTCTTGAAACTTATTTGATTTTATTAATCGACGTCACCCCAATAATTTTTAATTAAAAGGGAAAGAAAAGGAAAGGAATCATAAGCAGAGATCTTAGGACTCCATACTGTAGGAATTGCCAACCTTCTCCTCCCTTCCACCTGCCGCTCGGTAATGCTCTCATCCCATCTTATAGCCCCTCCGTCCTATTCCCATCCATCAATGACGTGCCCCCACTATGCTCCATCCCATGGAACAGTCAAGGAGGGCCCCAATCCCACTGCAGCCAGGGAGGAGGACAGCAACCCAGGTGTGGTCTGAATCACCTCCCTTCAGAAGCACCGTGAACGTCAGGGCTGGGTTTTATGGTAACTGTTCCATTATAAAGCCATTATGAGCAAGCCAGGTGGACTGGCCTTTGGCAGTCACGTTTGTTCCTACCAAAAAAAATATGTTCCAAGTTACATACAACTAATAAACGTGGTTTCTGGGGCCAACCTGTTCAGAGGCCAGGCACTGCTTGCACATGATGTTATACCTGTGTTTGACAGGAATTTCCCTCTCACTAGTTTTAATAGAGCAGTGATCCAGCTGTATTTCATTCCTATGGGAATAAATACATGTTTTATGCTTATCCACGTCTCAATTGTCAGATACAGTATTTAATGTTAGAAGAAATAAACATGAAAGTTAAAAGCTTCTCACCCTTCTCTTTTTAACACTGTTGAGCAGACCTCTGTTTTCTTACTATTTTTTCTAAGAGCCGAGTGTAAAACTGTCATTTTCACTAAGTTATTATTCTAGAGTCATCTTGGGACAACAAAGCAATAAGGAAGCTAAAACATAATAGACTGTCTCAGATTGGAGAGTTAACTTCTCTCCTGACTGAGCTTCCCAATTTGGTAAACGTCAAGCTTTCTTGGGCTACGTCTCAACTGATTTCTAATTAGCTTCGGCCTCGTGTCCTCAGAGGCTAAGATCTCCATGTAACATTAAATTGGACATGGAGGGAATGTCCTTGGAAGCGTACACACTCTTAGATAGGAGGCGACTTCTCATGTATTTTTAAGTTCCAATCATAGCACTATTATCTTCGCTCTAAGTTACTAGCTGTTGGGAGCGAAGCTGTGCTTGTAAATGTAGTGGGTCACGTGTGATTAATTGAACACAAGCAGGCGGATATCTTGCCTCTCACATTATTATAATCTAGTAGTGTCTCACGGTCCCACTCAAAGCACAAATCTTCATCACAGCAAGCTCTGTTTGTGGTGGCAAACCTCCAAAACAGTGTTGTTTGGCAAAAACAGGAGTGTCTTTAGCAACAAAATCCAGGACTCCACCATCTGAAACCAGCATTTCATGGGCCAATTAACTAAGCATCTGTTACATCTGGCCCCAAACTGTTAACTCACAATCTTGATTATCTTCATGTGTGAAACAGAGGAATCAGCTGGGCTCAGTGAATTTTATTTTACTTTACCTTACTTTTGTTATATAAGTCAGAGAGCCAAATTGGTTTGCAAATGCTCTCTGGATGTTTGAAACTCTCTGGATAATTTAGGTTTTTGTTTCGTTTTGTTTATAAATTTGGTTTTCTAGAAAAACCTACTTAAATATTTAGGGTTTACACGCGAAAAAATAATAATAAAATTTATTATCAAAGGGCATGATTTAGGATGAAATGAAAAGAAAGTCAAATTCAAAGTGACTTCAACACTAAAAAGTATTTCAGACTCACATTACTGAAAAGTCAAGAAGCGAGGCAGGCGGCAGGGTGTTTCAGCCAGAGCTTCAGCTCCACTTACCTGTGCTTGTAGCAGGTCGTCCTCTGTGATGGCTACCAGCAGTAGAGGTGCGAACCTCCTTTACCTTAACCCTGAGGCGCTAGATCCTCGCTTCTCATCTCTGCTTATATGAACCTGAACCAATCATGGGGGCTATTAGAATGGCAGTCGCTGATTGGTTTATGCGCGAGGCCTGGACCTCATCCCTACCAATCATGTGGCCAGAAAGATGGCACAGGCCAACATTTATGCCAGTCAGAGCCCACCCATAGAGCTGTGATGGCTGCCTTCCACCTGAACCACTCGGATATTCTGCAACGGCGGGGAGGAGGATAGAGGGGAAGGGGCGGTTCACGTAGAAATGGAAAAGAGCGGTGATGGATACTACATAAGCGGCTATTGAATGCCAACTGCACTATTTTCCTTAAAAAAAAGAACTACTTTTTCTTTTTCAGAATTTTAAAAAGGAGATGTATAGATAGATATTGTTTAAAAGCAGGATGCAATTTTTTTTAGAACAGAAAGAGAGATAGAAATCGGACAGTATTTACCCAAAAGAACAGTTTTACCAATATTATACTGGTTAGGAATCCAGCTGTTACGGAATCTGAGTCTTTGGATTTCAAATGTATCTCCATCATTTACCAGCTGCACGACCGTCAGTCAGTTAGGACCCGTGTCTCAGTAAATGAGGTGAACAACGGTGCCCCCATCATCAAGACTAAATGAAATCACATGTGCTTTAGTCCTGCAGCTGTACTACGTGCTCGGGAGCTGTCAGCCGTGATGTCTACGTGGGCGGGGCCTTGCTTGCCTTGTGTCGCTGCTGTAACCTCTGTGGCTGGCACAGAATAGTGGTTGACAAATACTTGTGAGAAGAATGAATCTTGTCCCTCCACCTCTAACTCTCAAAACTAGATTAGAGAAGAGAGGAAAGAGTTAAGAAAATTAGAGGCCAGTACAGCTGGAGTAAGTTCTTGGTTGCAGGCCAGCGCCAAAATCCAGGAGAAACGGGCATCGGGGTTGTAGATCCACTCTGAGTGCTGTTGGAACAGCGCAGCTGACAGAGTCTGGAAGAGACGAGGTAGAAGTGTTTGTTAAATCCCACAGCACGGGCTTTTTTTTTTTTTTTCTTTCTTTCTTTCTGAGCCTGAGAAGCAAAGGATGAAACTGGATCATCTGGTTCAGTAACATAATCTTAAAATAAAATGTAATAGCCGGGAGGTTCTCTGTGGGAAAAGAGAGAACAAGAGGATTCAAAGGAAAAAGACAATAGAGGATTTAATCCAAAACATATAAAAGCAAATTTTGTCTTCGGGGATTTTTTCAGGGATTTTCTACAAAAAGGAGAAAGAAATTGATGACTAAAGGAGAGAAGGATAAAACCATGGGGATGTTTCAAATATAGGGACTGCACGTGTTTCTTTAAAATAAACTATATACTACAGGAATTCCTCATTCAGACAGATAAACATGCTCGATTTTGAGCCGGCCCTCCCCATCCCCAAGCCGTCCTTATTTCCTGGGCTTCTGCCAAGAGGTGGCAGAACATGAACTGCAAAAATAGTCCTTTCTGCTCAGGGAGAAGAAACTAAACTGTCTTCCCAAGGTAAAGTTGATGAACATTCCCTTTGGAATATCCAGAGAAACAAGAGAAAAGAGAAGGCATATGGAAGATACGACAAATGCAGAATTTTGTGTTTTTGTTTTAAAGGGACTTTTTAGTTTAGAATAGTTTTAGATTTATGGAAAACTTGCACAGGTAGTTTCCATGTACACTCTGTGCCCGGAGTCCCGTGTTGTTAAGATCTGATGTTAGTATGATACATGCATCATGAGGAGCCAGTAAGGATACATGGTTATTGACCGAAGCTCATACCTCATTGAGATATCTTTGGTTTTTACCTACTCCTTTGTCCCAGGGTCCCATCCAGGGCACCACATCACATTTAGTCATCATGGCTCCTTAAGCTCCTATCAACTGTGACAGTTTTTCAGACTTTGCTGCTTTTGGATGACCTTGGCACTTGGAGGAGTTAGATATTTTGTGGAGTGTCCTTCAATTTGGCTTTGCTGTTTTTTTCTCTCAATTCAACTGGAACTATAGTTTGGGGGAGGAAGACCCCAGAGGTAAAGTGCCATTCTTATCATGTCACATCAAGGATACGCTACTACCAACATGACTTACCACTGATAAAATTAATCTTCCACACACTTAGCCCCCCTTTCCATACTATACTCTTTGGGAGACAGTCACTGTGTACAGCCCACATTTATATGCTACCAACATGACTTACCACTGATAATATTAATCTTCCACATACTTACACCCCCTTTCCATACTATACTCTTTGGGAGACGGTCACTGTGTACAGCCCACATTTAAAGGGTAGGGAGTTATGCTCCACCTTCTTAAAGGGGCAGTATGTACATAAATTTAAAAAATTCTTCATGGAAAATTGTCTTTTCTCCCCACTTACTTACTCAATCATTTATATCAGCATGGACTTGTCTTAGTCTGCTAGGGCTGCCATAACAAAATACCACAGAATGGGTGACTTAACCACAGCAATTTATTTTCTCACAGTTCTGGAGGCTGAAAGCTAAGATCAAAGTAACAGTGGGATTGGTTTCTGTTGAGGACTCTCTCCTTTGTTTGGCTGCCTTCTCACTATATCCTCACTTGGCCTTTCCTCTGTGCAGATGTGGAAGGAGGGAGGGAGGAAGAGAGGGAGAGGGAGGGAGAGAGAATGAGAGAGAGATGTGGCGTCTCTCTTACGATTAAGACACTAGTCCTATGACCTCATTTAACCTTAATATTTTCCTTCAAAGCCCAATCTCCAAATATATTCACATTGGATGTTAGGGCTTGAACATAAGAATTTGGGGGAGACACAAGTCAGTCCATGACAGGACCCCTGATTATTTTATACTTTGGATTATATTATAATGCCACATTATTTATTTGGTTGTTCAGCCATTGGGAGCTCTTTCAGTTGACTATTGTGTCCCCTTGACATGCCCCCATCAGTTTTTTTAGCATTCCCTTATTTTCTGCAGTATAAGATGCTCCAGGTTAGCCTCATATATTCCCTTCCCGAGCCACAATCGACCATTTCTCCAAGGGGCCCTGGTTCCTTTTGTTGGAAAATGGAATTGGAAACCAGGATCTGGTTCCTGGGTATGCTTCTTGCTATTGGGTGCTGCTTCCTGTAGACCCTGTCAGAGGCAACACTCATTTTAGTGCTCCTTACTTTGACTTTTCAAAGAGTTTGATGATAGTGTCTTGTCTCAAACCTAGGAAGCAGAAATGGGGTAATAAAAAAAAAAAGGTAAGTTCTTGGAAATCAGATGACCTTCTGTGATTTATCCTTGGATTTCGCTACTTACCAGACATAACCTCCTGCAAGTTACTTAATCCCATAAAGTTCAGGTTTCCTCATTTTTTAAAATGGGATATTTAAAAACATTTTAAAAGAGATTATTTACATAAAAGGTAAAGCAACACATCAAGCTCATAACCGATCAATATCAGTATAACAGGGTCACCTATTCTTTCTGAATTTGGACCTTTTGAGTAAGACACAATTGCTTTGGTAAATAGTTTTTTTCCCCACAGGCAAAATCTAATGCAAGAACCAATTGATCTATTTATCACAATTCTATCTTGTATTTCAAACTAACTATTAGACAATTCTACCTGGATGTGTGAATAAATTCAAAATATGAAGCTAAAGTCTCATCCTTATACCACGTCCCACATTAGAAATTTATGTTTCTAACGGGAGCACCATAATTCACCACGATTCACTCAAATTATCCAGATTCAAACTCTGATGATGCCAGACTTGATATTTCAGACTAACCCTCCTGCTAAGTACAATTTTTAAATATTGACAAAGTATTTTTTTTCAACAGTCTTACAGGCATTGTAGCGTTTACAAGTCACAAGGGAATTGTAGGGCCAATATTTAAGAGAAGAAGGAAACTCATAGTTAGTAGCCAGTATACGAAGCTATTTTTCCCTAGAAGGATCTTCTGTTCTTCTAATAAAAGGGAAGAGTGAGAGGTTGGGTGAGCAGGGATGATGGGGCTCAGGGAATTAAAATTGTAACCTACGATCTTGTAGCAATGGAGTTGTTCAATGGTAAACACCCCACACTGAGGGTTGAGACCCCAAGACTCTAAGACTAAGGATGAATTGGAAATGGACTGGGTTTTCTGGGGGCTGAAGACCAGCTTTGAGTCAACTCAATTTCTGAAAATGGATTAAAGTAAATGAATATATCACTGCTCATAGAAGCCTGCCGAAATAACTGTAAACTCGATCTAAGTGAAGACAGCATCATTCTAGGCATCAAATTATTCAGCTACTGTTTCATATATGATATCTGGCTTTTAATTTTTTAAAAAATGCTCTTATGTGAGAGGCACACAAGGGCACAAGATAATGTGATCAAAACACAAGAGGGACAATAGACAATATAAACAGATTTCTACCTCATAATTCACATAATGGAATTAGTAGAAACATACTTTAAAGTAACTCTGAAAATGTTCAATGAAATAGAAAAAAATAAGATTGAAAACTTTGGTGGAGAACTGGAAACAATAAAAATAAAATAACATATGGCAATTCTATAACTGAAGGATACACTAACCAAAATTTAGACTTGATGGACTGATTTAGCAGCAGATTAGTCACAATTATAGAAATTATCAGTGAACTGGGAGATAAATCGAAGAAAAATATTAAGATAGAGAAGTAGGCTAAACAAATGGAAGATGTAAAAATAAAATATCAGCTATACCATGAGAAGGTCAAACATACTAATTGGAGCCTCAAAAGGAGACTGAGAGAAATATGGCACAGAAACAATGCAATGATTCTAGAAGTTATATACCTCAAGAAGTACAAATGAAAAGAAAATTACAGCTATACACGTCATATAAAAAAGCACTTAAAACTTTTAAATGCCCATCCTCACTGCATTGTACCATCCTACTTCTGACCTTTATTTTTCCACATATAGATTAATATAATTATGTACTAACTAGTCTCCATTGCGTCCTCACTTACATAACTGTCAGATTAACATTCCTAAAACATCATTTGTCACCTAAAAATACTCTAGATAATTTGGAAACCTCTCTACCCCTGGCTGTTGCCCAGAGGCGCAGTCATTAAGAAGCCTCAGTCAAGGCAGCAGGGCTCAGCACATGAGCAGGACAATAATCCGGGCTAAGGGCTGGTAAACAGTGAGTACCTGAGGCTCCTGGAGAGGGCAGGGGCATGTGGATAATCAAAAGGAAAAGACAACAGCGTTCTGTTAGTAATCTGTAACCATCCAGAAGTATAAGTAATAATGGCTGACACCTATAAGGCTTTTCACATGGACTCTCCTATAGGTTTAGATATTCAGACCTCACTAAGCCATGGGACACACTGTTCGTATCTGCATTTTACAGATGGGGACACTGGTGAGTAACTTGCCCAGGATCCTACAGGCAAGTGGCAAAGCTGCTGAACGATAGACCCAGATATCTGGCTCCAGAATCCATGTCCTCAGCGCCTGGTTATACCTCCTCTCCACATGTGAGCAGCACTGCTTTCTAAGCAGAAGCACACTGTCTATGCCTGAGCTGACAGCAGGACTCAGATTTCCAGAGAGAAATCTTAAGCATGCTCAGGGCTGATCTCTTGCTTCCCAAGCATGACGCAAATGAGTGAGACCCCCCTCCCCGCAGCAACATCCTAACATTACTATGAAAAAATTATAGTTTAGATCCCATCTCTACCTGGGATTGCCATAGTTCCCTGACTTGGTATAATAATAAGGAGTGGCAAAAGTTTTTCAGAAATTTTATAGGAAGCTGCTCTTACATCTACTTTGAACAAGTCTTCCTTGTAAACAGTTGAAAAATGGAGTAAACGTTATCCATTTGGTTTAGTTTTCTCCTTGCAATAATTGCTCTTTGGCATCTTTCTTTTTCCTTTATGAGAGTATTTTACTTTTCATCTGCTGGTTTTAATTTAACTTGTCATATTTCTATTTTGTTTTTTTTTGCACATGTGCCCAGAGGCCTTTGGGAAAAAGGACATATTTTTTAATAAGTCACAACAATAAAAACCAGAAAGGTCAACTTAAGTCAATTAGTCACGTTTCAGGAAATCTAAGTAGAAGACAAGAAATTCACTTCCAGTCTTCAAATTATTCTCTCAAAGACTGTTAATCCTGGAAAGAGGCAAGAACATTCCTGCAGAGAGAATGAAAGTGGCGAAGGCCATGGACGCGGATAACTCGATGTCACGATGAGTAGGAGGTCTTTTATAGAAGTCACACAGATGGCAAAGTACAGCGATACCATAGAAGACACATGGCATTTTATAGGGGAACTAAACGTCCTACCTTGATTCTGCGTGCACAGATGAATTCTGCTAAGATTGAACTTTTGTACGACGGTGGCCTCGAATAAGCCATAGGGTCCCTTGATGGCACAGTCTGGGTTCCAACCACATAATTTTTGAAAAGTGGTGTCACAGATAGTCCATTTTATTCTTTGGCTTGTCACGTGGCTATATTCTTCTTTGAGGAAAATGATCTCATAAACGTTTCTCCTCCTTACCTCTACCCCTATGGTTTCTAGTCTCCCCTTATTAGCTTTGCTCTTAGCGCCTATCAGTTTATCCATTTAATTATATTCTCATCAGGTTGCTAGCTTGTTCCCACCTATCTTCTCACTAAGTCACAGGCTCCATGAGGGGAGAAACAGTTTCTCCTTAGCTCACAATTGCATCTCCAGTAATGGCACAGTACCTAAGACATAGCTGGTGCTCATGTTTGTTGAATGGTTAAAAAGGATGAACAAACAAGCCACAGAATCAGGTAGGCAAGTGAGGCTGAGTAGGACATAGTCCTTGCATGGATGACGTGGAAATCTGATTTGACTTTTGCAGTTAGTCGAGAAAATACGAAATACTGGTTTTTTTATGGGCAAATTCCTCCTTTCCATCCTCTGCTATAAATGCGGGAGACAGCAACTCAATATCTGGAATCTTTTTAATGGAAACTAAATCACCTATCTTGTTGGGGGACTAAATCATTTGTCATGAGCAAATGCCATACTTGTTAGGGATCACAGACATTAGAGGGCAGTCCGACACACCCCGGTGGTGTCTCCCCGAGTCAGAATTAACTCAGCAACCTAGCCCGGGGTTTAAAATACATTCAGCTCAACAAATCAGATGTGCCAGCCTTCACTTCCTCCCACAATTGAAAGACTTTCCCCCATGACTTCTGCAGCTATATCTAGGAGACCTTTGGCGTCTCACCTGAGTCCTCCGGTCTTCCCTAAGGGCTAAATGACAGAGTGTCCAGATGTTTCGGAGCCGATAGCTGTGTCTGTCCCCAGGAACCCACAGCCACGGCGGCTGCCCTATCCTGGGTCCACAAAGATAGCTGTGGCACTATATTCACAGAAGGCTCTGCTCTCAGGTTCTGGTGCGATGGCCTGAGTGTTCGTGTCCCCCAAAACCATAGGTTGAAACCCTACCCCCTCCCCAATCTGATGGTATTGAGGATGTAGGACTTTGGGAGGTAGTTAGGTCTTGAAGGTAGAGGCCTCATGAATGGGATTAGTGCTCTTATGAAAGAGATCCCCAGAGAATTCTCACCCCATTTTATGTGGCCATGTGGCCATGTGAGGACACAACAAGAAGGCAGCAGTCTGCAACCCAGAAGAAAATCCTCACCAGAATCCAAACATGCTGGCACCCTGACCTTGGGCTTCCAGCCTCCAGAACTGTGAGAAATGAAGTTGCATTTTTTATAAGCCACTCAGTCTGTGGTATTTTGTCATGGAAGCCTGAACAAACGGAGACCCCCTTGCCTGTGTGTGGGTGGGAAGGATGTCTTGCTCCCGGTTTTGCGTGAGCCTCTTTCCCAAAGACCAGAGTGAGCGGCGATGCCCTAAACCTGACACCTTATTGAAATGTGATAGTTTAAAAGCCCTTCAAAAATAGTGGCACTGGACTCTGACATGAGCTTTTGGGGAACTGGTCTCCCCAACTGCCATACTCCAAATTTGCAACAAGATACTGTGAGTTCCCCATGCCCCCCGAAGTGTGCTTTAGTCACTTTAGCCAATAGTTACCTAAAAGGTCCATCCCGCCAAAGCATCAGACACGCGTAGGTTTTTTAGGATTCTAGAGTGAACCAGTCCTAAATGAAGCCCGTAAACCATTCGCGGTCCTGAGTATAAGCTCAAGGGCCCCTGGGGCTTCATCTCTTGGGAAGATTTATTCCCAAATGTCAAGGCTTTAGAAGGGCATCGTTTCCCTCAGTTACCTTCCCTTTAGAGGAAGAATTGTTTTATTTATTTTTATTTTTGTTGAAAACAGAGCTGTATTTAAAAGGCTCATTCTAAAAAGAGACCAAGTCAGAATCTGGTTTCAACTAGTGGGAATTTTCCTTCAGCTAAACTAGCTCTTGGCTGTGCTTGAACTTCGGCCAACACAGGGGCCATTGGGCAGCACTTTTAACTTAAAAGTGACTAATAAAGTCATGACAGAAAATCATAAAAGAGAATTACAAACTAAATTATTGAGAAGAAAAAAAATGATTTTACTGTGATGAGATTCACCCTCCAGGAACCAGAAAAGAACATTTGCAGACAAAAGCTTATGTTGACAGAGACACTTGATGGATTTAAAAGTTCCTTCCCATCAATAGGTTTGACTGGCCAGGTTCTGTTTATCAGTTGTTTCTAATCGTGAAGAAACGCTAAGTGTAGTTGGCCGAAAAGAAATACCCGAGATCACTTCAATTCCACCAAATACAAGAAGAGACTGAAAAACTACCTTCCATTTCAGGTGCATTTTTAAGGCTGATGGGACCTTCAAGAACATACTGTTTTTACATCGGCTTATTTTGCAATGGTTTGATTTATATACTGAAAGTGTGGTTACATTAAAGAAATAATACTGTTGGGACTCATATCCCTTGATTTGAAGGTGGGATCACATTTTATCATATAAAGAAATAGATTTAAACATAGTCAGAAATAACAATCAGTTGTTACAAATGTATTTGGTCTTCTGCTAAAAAGTATTCGCTAATGGTTAAATGTTACAACATCTCTATTTTTAAGTACTTTGTACATGGCTACAACCCAGAGATCATTTTTTTTCCTGTGGTGCTCTTTACTTATTTATTTTGGGAAAGCTTGAGCCAAATCTGTTCCCTCTTTGACCTTGGGGTTCTTTTCTTTTCTTTTTAGAGAAACAATCATGTATACTTTCCCAGTATTAAACATACACATGTACTCACGTGCACGATCAACAATTCCCAGATTTGCTTTTCTGACAAATAAATCAGTGCTAGTAGGTCTTTAAGATGTCAAACTTCTCATTCAGCATGAGACCTGTCACTGCCCATGTGTTTCTTTGACAACACCCCAGATCTTACTGATTGGCATATTTCCCATGTGTCAAAATAGTGAAACATGCAAGACACCTATTCAGACCTGTCCTGTCCCTATAATTATTGCAGATCTTCCCCCACCCCTGGCTTCTTGGAAGATTAACTACTCTCCCCAGCTCTTGGCATCCTAAAAGTTAGTCTGCTTTTCCTCCACTCTTTGAATACCAAGGTAGAATAGTCTCCTCTTATCCATGGGAAATATGTTCTAAGACCCGACCTGCCTCCCCGCAGTAGATTCCTAAAACTGCAGATAGTACCAGCCCTATAGGTACTGTGTGTTTTCCTATGCATGTAAACCTTCTTACTTAAAGGAAGCACTTTACGGATTCTCTTTGACATGTCCAAATTGCCAGCATCACTACTCTTATGCTTGGGAGCCATTATTAAGCGAAATAAGGATGACCTGACCACAAGCACTACAAAATTGTGAAGGTCAATCTGACAGCCAAGTGCCTACTAAGTGACTAACTGGCAGGATATATCTACAGCGTGGGGACGCTGGACAAAGGAATGATTCACATCTAGGGCAGGACGCAGCAGGTGGACAGGATTTCATCACAAGACTCAGAACAGCGCATAATTTAAAACTTATAAGTTGTTCATTTCTGGAATTTTTCATTTAATATTTTCAGAAACCACAGAAAATGAAACTGCAAATAAGGAGAAACTACTGTACCATCAAACCCTTTTTATAAGACCTCTTGGAAGAGTACATGGCTATTTAATCTCACTTCTCAATCACTGCTCACAGCCATGCCCAAGGGGCAGCCCAGCCTAGCTTACTCATTCTGGGATGGCTTCTTATCATTATGACTTTAAAAAAATTCTCATGGACCTAATCACATGCGGAACTGCTTTCGGCATCTGACAGCCCAGGGTTCAGATCGCATCGTGTACTTGCTCCGTGAGCAAGCGTATTTATTATTATACCTCTCCAAACCCCGATGCCCTCATCAGTAAAGTGGAAAGTGATACTGTGAAGAAGACAGGCTGGTTGTGTCAGTCAAGGACAAGTATGTTTTAAAAGAAAGGAACAAGGAGATGTACCCAATTCTGTGGAGAATCTTC
>KE752648.1:2676-42312 GCA_000465285.1 Eidolon helvum
CGGTATTGGTCTGTGGCCTGGAGGTTGGGGGGACCCCTTATCAGCCACTTCGGCCTCCATTTTTTATTAGTAAATTGGGGAATCTCATAAAATCATGTCTGAAATACACTTGGCACCGTTTTCGCCATTTCTGCCCGCTCTGCTCCACTGGGACCTTATGCGTTGTCCTGCAGGGTCGCCAGCTCTCCAGAGGAGGGTGGAGAGTCTTGAGCACTGGCGAGAAAGGCTGGACGTCCAGAGGTTCTCCACGGCCTCACCGCGCCAGCCCGCCGGTGGCCTGGGGAGAGCACATCAGGCCGACTCCCACTGTCCTGACGTCTAGGAGTTGCGACCCCGCCGCTGCTCCCCGGGACCTGTAAAGAGCGCCCCGAATGTGGGTTTTGACCTTTTGACCAGACAGCAAACCCGTCAGTAGTTGAGTGGCTCCTGTCCTGCGGGAAGCCTGTGCCTGGTTGATTACCAGCCGCCCCTCACCCCGTCCATCTGGGACTGCAACCAGGCAGTTTAATAAATCAAAAGTGTGTCGTTGTGTGTGGTGTGAGTGAATCGTCTTTCCTAAGACTTGGGTTATCTTCTCTGTTTTATTTTTTAACTTGAGATTTAGGACAGGGATTTTATATGTGTATTCATACATGTTGCATGTGTGCGTACACTCACACACACACACTCACATCCACTTTTCTTGTCCTGTGAATCGCACGACAGAAGACAGAAATACTTTGCACCTCATCCCCACCCCCAAAAAATCGAATGAGCCGCCAGTAAACAGACAGGACCCTTCAGGGAGGGGGCGGCGTCTCCGGAAACCAGAGCTGTCCCAGTGTCAGCACTTCCTGGAGAGGCCGGCCCACGAAGTCACAAAGCTGACGAAGAATGTTCCTGCGACACTCACGCGCTGATAAAGACCCCCACCGCCCACCGCCCTGCCTCGGCGGGTCCTTACAGCCGACCTGCGGAGAGGCACGGGCAGGTCCACGTTAGTCCATTGCGCACCGGGGACCCCGGGCGCAGGGAGCTCAGGCAGCTGGCCGGGGGGCACAGAGGCAGGCTGGGCCTTCGCTGGGCTGCTCGGTGACGGGCTCCAGCGTTCAGTTACATGTGGTTCTGCCAGCTTGGTCTCGGGCAGGGGCTCGTCGCGAACACAGCGGAGGGCATTCTGGGTCGGCCTGGGCGACTGCCACGCGGTCAGAGGGGCCACGGATTCCCCCACATTTCTTCTCACTAATCAGTCTGCCTCGACTGGCCGATATCACTTCATTTCTCTGAGGCGGGCTCTGGACTCTCGCTTCTCTTTCAGATAGAGGCAACAAGAAGAGGGGCGCAGTCACCCCAGAGCACCTCATACAGGAACTAGGTCACCTTCTCCCTGATAGGGAGCTGGGGCAAAAGGAGCTTCACTCAGCAGACCTTTGGTCACTAAGTCCTTTCTCAGGCTCTGTACCAGGCCCTGGGAATACAGAAGTTAACCTCACACAGACCCTGCCCGCGAGGACCACGGAGGCGCGTGGGGCAGGCGGGGTGGTGTAATGCGGAGCTGTTGGCAGTGCGGGGAACAGCTAACTGTCCTGCGGATATAGTTCAGGCTCCTGGGGACGAGCAGCCGAGGGAACAGTGTGGGCCACATGGAAGTGTACAGGTCTTGTGGGGAGCAAGGAATAAGCTGGGCCAGTTGCTCCATGGACCAGAGGAGGTCCTGGAGTATTTGGGGACTGGGGATGTCAGGTTGGATTTGGGGATTTGTGAAGAGTATTAAATGAAGGAAGAGTTGGAGAAATAAGATTCGGTATGCTGGGCTGAGGCGTTTGTCTTTAACCTTGTGGGCATTGAGGAATTAATGCAGGTTTCGAACAGGGCGCACGAAAATCAGAGTTAAAAAAATTGCTCTGGCATGTTTTGAGAGAAGGGACAGAATGGGGAAGACCACTTACTAATGCAGCAGACCAGGTGAGAAATGCTGAGGGCATGAGCGCAGGTGGTGAGAGTCTGGGAAGGGTCAGATTTAAATTTCGAGGTGGAGTTAGTGACTGATTGTATTTGTGGTGTGAGGGAGAGAAAAAAGTCAAGAGTGACTCACAGGTTTTTATTTGAGATCTGTCTCCCTTGTTTTATGAAGATTTGCAATCCAGATGCTAAAGATTTTTCCTTAATGGCAAGCTTCAGAGTACAGCCTCAGCTCGCTTGCCAGATCATGCCAGCTTGGGCTTCACAAACTGGTAAACATTTCTCCTTTTTTTGGCTGACATCTCATTTCCGTCTTTAAACTTCTGTTCTGAAATTATTATAGTAATTTTTGTACTTCAAGGAATTGATAAGAGCCTGGTACGTTTTAGACACTCAGTAAATGAACAAGCAAATAAACGAGATCGCCCATCACTGTTGACCTGCAGGGTCACGATGTTCGTGGTGGGGTGGTGGGCACGAAAAGGTGGCTTTTGTGATTCTAGAGCACTTTATGCATTTGTGAAGTACTGTTTGATATTAGATGGGTAAAATACGGAATTCGGCAGAATTTTCAATAAAATGTAGCCCAGGTATCACTCTGTACCACGTGCACTGACCACACAGGTCACACCTGGTTGTCACAGCAGCAGCAGCAGCAGCCACCGGCCGATGAGGGCATCAGAACGCTGCGGGGGTAAAATACGGAATTCGGCAGAATTTTCAATAAAATGTAGCCAGGTATCACTCTGTACCACGTGCACTGGCCACACAGGTCACACCTGGTTGTTACAGCAGCAGCAGCAGCAGCCACAGGCCGATGAGGTCATCAGATCGCTGCGGAACAGGCTGCATCCTCTTCCCTTTAAGCGCTTTTGCCCCCTGGAAAAGTCTGGTCCGGAGGGGGGCCGTATTCTGTGACTTGCCCAGGATCCCAGGCGTGCCCGGGGTTCCACTTCTTTCTCTGGACGAATCCAGCTCCCAGCCTGGAGCCTAAGCACACACTGCATTAATCAGACTTGCTGGAATGATCACATGGTTTTCTAGCTGCCTCCCCTGTTCGCTGCCGCTTGTCAGCAGCTGGCGGAGCTGGAGGCTGCAGGCCCCTGTCTGCAGAAAGCCTTTCACTTCAGAATATTGGGGGTGTGTGGAAACCCCGCCTCTTTTTTTTTCCCTGCACTTTGCACCATCTGACTGACTAAATGGTTGTCCCCCGAACCAAAAAGGCTACCAGACAATCTAAGGAAATTGTCTCTGACTAGGTCATGTTCGCATTTGAAGAATTCAGGTATGTTCTGGGTTTTCTACATCAGTCCGCTGCTGGGTTTTTGTTCTCGTAGGTTTTTGCTGTGTAATGACAGCTTAGGTTCTGGCTGGTTCTCACACGAAAAGAGGGATCTTTTCTGCATTTGGTGGGGTTTATCCCGGTCACGGGGGTGGGAGGTGCAGAGGTGGTGTGGGTCTGGGATGTTTACTGCATGCACAAATGCAGCATGGATAATTGGTTCGGTGGTGTGTAAATTCACCGAGGGACCGCACCTTGTGCCTCGTTTGAGCTGCCGTTGCCGGTGTAGAGTTATGAATACAGAATAGCAACTGTTTATCCAGAATGAGTCTCTTGCTCTTTTGTTTTTATTCCTTTGTCAAACTCGTGGAGTCTACTGCTCTCAAAAATGCTAATCGTAGTGGCCAAGGTGAAAAATTCTGCAAGTCTGTCTGCTCAGCTAAGATTTGATTTTGGCTCTGATTTTCCTCATTGTCAATAGCGATCTCATGGCTGGGCAGTTTTCCGGGAAGTGCCCTGATAATGTTTTGTTAACAGGGTCCTTCTTTGCTTTCGTAAGCCTTTTAGCTGCTGTAATTATTAATGCTCCAAATTAGTCTTTTGTGAATTCTACTCCTTCTCTCTCCTCCATCTCTTCTCTGAGAATCTGTCTTTGGGCGTGAATGTGGGAAGGATGTTCCAGCAGAGATAGTTTCTAAGAAATGAAAATAAAGGTGATGGAATGAGGGGGTTATCTGATCATTCTTGTGTATATTTCCACGTCTTTGGAATGTATGGAAGAGAGTATATGTGTGTGTGTCTGTTTCCCACCTCGGACAGCTTCTCATTTCTCAAATGAAATTTCTGTGTATTTTAGAACTGAGCATAAATACCACATTGATGGGCAAAGAAGTGATCGTGTGGGGACCTCAGTCCTATCTCTGCAGGCCCTTTTTGTTCCCTCCAAATGTAGCTCCAGTAGACATTAAAATGATGATAGAATAAGCACTTTTCATTATTTGTAAGAGGAAACTAGAGACATCTTCATCAAAATCGAGGGAGTAGATGAGATCATCAGATTCCCATGAAGAGCAGGGCCACAAGGGTGTCCCCTGCCTTTTCTGTAAACTTGGGGCTTTGCATCCAGGAAGTTATCTTTTCTTTGAGAGTATTTATTTCCCTGCATTATTTCTAATGAACTGGGCTTGTGAAAAGGACATTTTTTGCATATGGTAATATGCTGTGGTGACACGGGGCTTATGCTGTTAGTAACCAGGACTTATTGTTTCTTAATAGCTCCATTAATAACTAACAGAAATTTATTTAATACTTGACATGTTACAGTAGATTGGTTTTTAGGGAATGAAATAAGAGTCCTGGGTTTGAATCCCAGTTTCAAAATTAGCTTTCCTGATACTTGTGAGAGTTCCAGAAGAATTTTGTAAATTCGAGGAAGTAGTGTGATTGTGAAGTTCAGATGTTATTGTTAGTGTTTATCCTACCTAGGTGGAGTAAGCCTTAGCTACTGCCTCAAACAGAGCTTGGAGCCTTTCGCTGCATTTCATGGTGATAGAAGAGGGACCTGTATCAACAAAGCCCTCCCCTCTGTGGTGGGCTCTTAGCCCACGAGCCAGGAGCTGGGTCTGATGAGGTGGGAAGGGGCCGAGTTACAGGCCACTCACTGCTGGCTGAGGAAGTGGAGCCTTCTAGAAGGTAGGCCAGAAAGGAAGTCTCTTACCCCGCTTCAGGCTTCTGCCTAAGCCGGCTATGAGGAACTCTGTGGGCATGGCTGTATTCTGTGACTGCTGCACAGTGCCAGGCATCTGCTTTCTTCTTTGGTCACAGGGTTTGTATGTGCAGGGGCCAGACGATCACAGTGGGGCAACTCAGGCACCACAGAGGACCTTAGCTGCAGAGTAGCAGAGTCGCCTGGAGGGCTCGTGGAAACGTGGACTGTGGTGCCCCCGCCCCAGAGGTTCCGATCCCACAGGCCTGGGACCCAGACTTTGAGAACCATTGGCTTGGGAAAGGCAGACAGGTCATCACTGAGATGGGAGGTCGAGGCAAAGGCAGAGGGAGGTAAGGTGGGAAAGAAATCAGGGGCCAGAGCAGCAGTTCACACACAGGAAGGCGCTGGGCCAGGGCCGTGTTCACGGTGGGTGAGCCTGGGCCACATCCTGGGAGGCCTCAGAGCAGGAGAGGAAATACTGGGGTGAGAGTCAGGGAGCCGAGCTTCTGATCCTGGTTCTGCCACAGCCTGCCTTTGTGAACTGGGCAAGACTCTTGATCTTTTCTCAGTCTCCATCTTCTCGGCTGAAAAATGGGGATGGCAACTTTTGCCAAGAAAATCTATAACGCTGTCAGGACGAAGTGAGAATGTAAACTTCATCGGGGCAACATGCTTAATACGCAAACGTAGAGGGAGGGCAGGGAGCTGGGGTGACTCCATCCCGGGCCTCCCCACACACACCCCGGCCCAGCGAGCATAGGGCCCACATTCATTTTAAAAAGGAAGTCTGATTTTGACAGACACGTGTGTCTACTGTTATTCCCTGTTGGACTGTGAATTCCTGAGAACTTCCGTGAATCCTGTTTTTAACTTTATTTCCTTCGCACCAAAAAGGGCCTGACGCACAGCAAGGCCTCGATAAGCAGTTGACACCATTTATTTTCACAAGGATTTAACAGAGAAGGAGATGCAAGCAGGCTGTCCGACTAGCTTAGTGCAGGCCCGATTTCGGTGCCACGGTGCCCGCTGAGTGCGCTAGTTCAGGAGGGCAGGTCCAAAAGCTGACAGCCGACCTCCTGAGACAAACGCGAAGTCCGCAGCACACCCTAGGTGCTGGAGTGCCAGAGAACCCCACCACAGGTGACACGGAGTCCCTGCAGGTGCGCCGCCGGCTGTGACGGTTCGAGGGCCCAGGCCCAAGAGCGTGAGAGGTCAGCCAGGGTTTGCTAGCCGTCAGGGGACTTCTGCCTGCCGTTGACCACAAGTCTGTGTTGTTCTCACACCAGGTGAGCTGTCAGAGCAGAGTTTGTGGCAGACATACGTCACTTGTGTTTTTGAAAAACAAACCGCTTAGATGAGAAGAATACCGAGATAATAGTTTGAGCGAACACTCCCCGCTATCCTGCGTGCAGGGCTTGCCATCTGGGCACCCCAGAGCAGCTTCGTGGAACATTAGCTTTCCTCCTAACTCTAGACCCCAGACGGGACCACATTCCCTTGCGGTCCCCAGAATGAAGAGTTCTAGATTTTTGGCTCCGTAAGCCCTCAGGTGAGAATGGAACCTAAATCAGAAACCACTGTTTCTCAAAGTCGTGATACTTAGCCCGACTCATTTCCGGAAGGGAGGTGGTCCACCAGCTCCACGACGGAAAAACGCACAGTTGGCATGCACCCGGCACCTGAGCGTGGGAGTTACTGCTTTGAGTCCGTTTTGTTATTTGATTTTTAAATGATGTGGAAGAGTTGAGGTTCAGACTCCACCTAGCTCTGTCTTTATTAATTCGAGTTTATGTCTAGTCCTGGGAAGTGTTATATACCTTTTCTCGCCCTATCACTGGAATATTGAAATGGGAAAGATCTGAAGTTCGCAAGCCAGGAGAGCCCACCCGGCGTCCAGCACCAGCTTAGTCCCTCTCGTTCCCCAGGGTCCTGGGACACCTCAAAGAAACAGATATCGGGTACAACGATCTTCCCACTGTGGTGCGGAAATACGCCTCAGATCAACGGGAGATAGAAACTGGTCTGAGCAGGAAGGGAAGGTACAGAACTTAATCACTGAAACCTACTGTGTGCCAGACTCTGCCTGTTAGTTGCTTTGCCCGTGGTAACTTCAGCCCACGAAACATCTTATCAGTGAAAACAGGCTCAGGGACACAGACAGCCCCAAAATGTTGCCCTCTACAGACCCATCCCCAAGAGCACCTGGTTGGAGGAAGTGGGCAGAGGGTGGAGAGTTGAAGGAGATTAAAATAGAGCAGGCGACGGGGAAGGACAGACAACTTTCATTGACTTGACAGTTCCGCCTCGGTTTGTCTGACAAGCCACAAGCAAAATGTTATTTTGGGAAACAAATAATTTAGCTGTTAGGCTGGCAAAGCAGATATATTTAAAAATACCAACCTATCCTCCATTATTAAATGTGTTACGATTATTGAGTTTTACTCAGAGAGGCAGTGTGTGGATCGGAGTCCAAAGATTGGCTCCACTCACACAATGTAAACTTAAAAGCTGTGACTTTGGTAAGTTACTTTATTCCTCTGGGCCTTAGTTTCTTCGCTTATAGGAAAAGGGCTGCTTTGACGTTAATATGTAAGAAAGAAGTGTATAAATTATAAAATCTTGTTAGAATGTTTGTATTGTGTATTTTGGAATCAGTTTACTACTTAACCATTTCTGGTGCTCCTTTTTAGAACGGCCTTTATCCGCTTCCCCCCACTCTTTGCGTAGCACAAGCAGTGTCTCTTATGTTAAAAACAACAAATCAAAAGAAAACTGAGAAGAAAGACTAACTGGACTCAGTGAGAGGCATGAGCCCCAGAAGGGGACACCATCCTGGATCTCTGTGACACTTGCTAGCTATTTAGGATGGTTGCGAAGGTATCTCCAATGGGAGCTGAGCAGGGCCTTTTGTTAATTGCAAACCATTCATCCAAAAACATTTCCTGAACACCTAGTAAATGTAAACCACGGTACGGAGCTGTGGGCCGGGAGGAGGACTCGGTTCACTGTACTTGGAGGGAAGGGGGACTTTCAGGAGGAAGCGTCTCTTGGAGAGAGTCTTGGAGAAGCGTCTGATCTGAGTGAGTGAAAATAAAGGAAAGGGCCCTTGGGAGGCAGCAGGAGCCGAGGCATGGGGGCGGGGCTGGTAGAACCTGGGGAGGAGAGAGTTCTCTGTTCTTCTCAGGGTGACCTGCATCTGTTTGGCTTTTCCTCTGATGGGTGACTTCTCTCTGCCCTGATGTTCACTGCCTTGCAGAGGTAAACACTTTTCACCTTCAGGGAATATGTAGAATTCGTGGAAAACCCGGCTGGGTGCTTTGCAGTGCTTGCTGCGCCTTTGATTCTCCACCAATCTCGTTACCTTGAGCAAGTTAATTAAGCTCTGTGCTGTAGTGTGCCTCTCTGTAAAACGGGGATGTTACCCACCTCCCAGAGTAAAGAGTAACTGTGTTGGTTGAAGGAGATGACTTACGTAAAGCATCTAGCAAGGTGCCTGGCACTTAGTAGATACTCAGTAAATTCATTCCTTTAATCTCCCTCAAGGAGCAAAGCATTTAATTAGACTATTTAAGTCTTGCACTAATCTAATCCTGGATTAGAAATTGCAAAGGAGCCAGGAAAGAGGCCTAACACACAGAACGGAGCACCTCTGACTTCCCACTCTCCCTGAGTGTAAACACTCAGGGTGCCAGAAATCAGCCCTTGGAAGATAATCCAGTCTGTTGAAATTTTTACCACACAGCAGACCAACCACAGTGCGACTGGTCAGCTTGTAGCTTGGATCTTGGCTTGGTCGACACCCAGATTCACTGGTCTGAGCTTAATTAAGTCCCTTGCAGTTGACAAACTGGGACTCTAGTGTTTCCTGTCTGGTTATGACACAGCCAGAGCCCACTACCAGCTGTAGGCATTTTCCCCAGGGCCTACGTACCTGATCCACAGCCCATACCCACTGCTCTGCACTCCTCGGAGTCCTGTCTCTTTATTTCTAGAGTGTCTGTTGAACTGCCATGAACTGCACTGACAGGGACAATGCATGGAGAAGTCGTGGGCAGCAAAGTGAACTACATGCGAGGACTCTGGTCAGCACCCTGCCAACAGGAAGGCGCTGTCGTGGATGCCATGGGATGCGTTCTGGGGCATTCTGTCATGTCGGGGAAGCTGCTGAGGGCCTTCCAGTTTGGGGTCCTCGTGATGGCTCTCAGCTGGGAGGGCCTGCCAAAATCCAAACACAGGCACGCGGCTGCGCCTCAGACCTGCCGAGTCAGATACGCAGAAGTGGGACCAGTCCAGGCTTGTGCATTTTCAGGGCTCCTCTGGTGGCTCTGATGCCCACTCCCAGCTAGAGTTTGTGGGATGGACCCGAGTTTGGGAGCCCGGAGACCCTAGATTCTAACAGTACTAACTGCACTACTTTAGATAAGTCACTTAACTGCACTACGACTTAGCTTGTCCACCTGGGAAATAGAAATAATACCTTTTTGACAGAGATGTGGTTCAGAGAGAAGATCACAGCCCTGTGGGAGCTCTGGAAAGTCGGGAGCCCAGGATGGTGAAAGGGGCTGTCGTGTGTGCCTGTGGGTTCGGTGGCGCCTCCGAAGGCGGCGCGAGTCCAGGGGCGCCCGGTGCGTGTGCCTGGTGCGGACGGCGGCACTCCGTCTACAGACTGGTGCCGGCGTGTGCTGCCCCTTGGGTTCGGTCGCGGCACGCTGGTCCTCTGGCTGGAAACTTGAGTACAGCTTGTCTCGAAGCAGGCTGGGGCACGCGAGGACCGTCTCCGTGTCCCGTGGGGACAGTCGTCGACCACGTCGTCGTGTAAAGCTGTGTCCCGCGCCAGCCCAGCTCCTCGCCGCCTCCCGCCGTGAAGCCCTCCCTGGCCGGACCCCGCGTGCCCGGAGCTCAGCGCCCAGGAACGTTCCCTGTGCCGCAGACGTGGGTTCAGCCCCCGAGCTGCGCGTGCCGCGTGCCTCCCCCCAAACTGCTTCGTGTTCTCCCCAGGAAACGCTTCTTCCCCCAGCACCAGGCACACTGCCTCCAGGACGGCTTCTCTGACCTCTCTAGCCCACGTGGTGGTTTTTTTTTTCCCTGAACTTTCATATAACGCTTGAGGTAATTAACACATAGTCTAATAATTTTCCTCCATCTTAATTTTTTGACTAGATCGAGGGTTACTTAAAGATAGGAAGAATATTTGCTGCATCTTTCCTCCATCTGTCACGCTTTGACAGAGCGGGATTCATCATGGCTTCTCAGCACCTTCTATTTATTCATTTTTATTACCATTTTTTTTTATAATTCCTGCCATATGCCAGTCATTGTTGAAGGCCCTAGAAGGGGAAATGGCAGGAAAAAGGACAGTTTCTGCCTTTTCAGTGTCTATTCATTTCTGAGCATTAGGCATAATTGAGATTTTGAGAGAAATACCGAGTCCAGTGCAGGGTCTGCCTTCGAATGGGCAGAATCGCTCCGAGCAGTAGGTGAGCAGCAAGGCCTACGAGGGCCAGACGGTAGATGTTCAAAGCTGTAGGAATTCTGAAAAGGGTTTGAACTAGCAAAAATGTGTGCACAGTTTCAAAGTCCTTACGTGTCTAAATGAAAGCTTTCTGATTCTTCTAGATTCAAATACAAACAAGAGAAGTATGTGCCAGTGTACGCACATACTCCAGGCACCTTTGTCATCATTCTGATTTTCACAGCAGTCTGTGGGCGAGGCGTTTTGTTACCATTTTATGTGAGAGGCACATGCCCTAGGAGGATGCAGAGAGGTTAGATCGCTTTCTCAAAGTCACACATCTGCTTAATTGGGAAAGCTGCAAGTTGGATCCGAGTCTTCTAACTAAAGAGTCGGTGCTGGTTGTTGCCATTCCGTAGCTGCCTCTGACCCTAACTTTGTGAAATAGGAAAACCTGTTAGGTGTTCTAGCAAGGTGCGTTTTATATAATGTTTTGTTGAGTAAGTGAATATCATTGAGCCTTGACTGTGAACGCTGAAACCTGCTAAACACTTTGTGTGCATACACGCTGTCCTCGTGAGAATCCTATGAGGTAGCTGCTGTTAATATCATATCTCTTTCACAGATTAAAACAAACAAAAAAAAAGGCAAAGCATACACTGGCTGAATAACATATCCAGCGTCACACCGAGCTGGACCCAGTGTGCAATGAACCCAGTGCCATCTGACTCTGGGACCTTTGCTTTTGGCTGCTATCTTAGTCATACTGGAGGCTTCATGGTGAACAAAAGGTCTGTAGTCAGTTCTTTGAGAAAGATTGTGTATTCCCTGTAGCATGAGGGCTCCGAGATGTCTTGCAGGGGTAGAAATGTTGCTTCTGAGTTTTCCCACATGTTGATGGAGGAGCTTTTGTTGACTAACTTAATTTTCAGTTTTCTGCTACAGTGGAAAGGTAATCTGAACCTGGGAATTAGAAATGGGGGAAGAAGAGAATCCTCAGGGTGAAATACACCATGGAAGAGGATAAAAGTATGAGATCTGAATGAAGTCTCATTTGAGTTCAGGCTCCTGCTCTTATTAGCTGTGGAATTTGGGGCAAATCAATTATTCTCTTGGGGTCTCACTTGCCTTGTCTATAAAATGGGGTCATTGTGAGGAATAGTGTGATTATATGTGCAAAGCTGTTTTGAAACAGTAAAACTCAAAGTTGTTTTTGTTATTTACCAAGCTCATTTCTGTCTTGGTCCCAGCACAGCACCCACCAGCTGTTTGAAGGACAATTAACAGCTGTTAGATGAATAAATGAATTTTGTTTTCTGTGTCTCTGAGTTCTACCTATAACTGGTATGTTATAACTGAGGTTTTATTCTTTCAGTTTTACTGAGATATATGATTGACATACAGTGAAATTATTTTAAAATGACACTGTTTTCCTTGAATTTTCCTCCTAAACTGTGCCTTTGCTGTGTGTTATGTTTCTGGAGTTTAATGAAGTCACTCAGTTAGAAAATCAAGAACTGCGTTTCTCTCATTCGCTTTGTTTGTACCCCAGTTTGGACTGCCGAGGCCGTTTATTTGTCTGTTTCTGACATGTCCCTGGCAGCGAGAAATTTTTGGACAGTTCTAAAATGGCAAATCTCATTCAACAGCGTGCATGTGTTATTTTGTTTTGTTTTTTACACTGCTCATTCCCTCAGACGCGTCCATCTGTGTGTGTGTATTTAAAGGAGTTTCTGACTTCTCACCCTCTTGGTGTAATTACTCTGCATGTTTCTGTGGCGGGGTCCAGCTCTTTGTCAGGACCGTCGGGGGAAACGTGCGCGGTTTCGCGTGTGCGTGCGGTTCTCACGGCGTGTGCCGAGATGTGTGAGGGCGTTCTTCACCGCTTCAAACGTCATTTGTTTTAGCAGCTGGGCAAAGACGCAGATAAGAGTGAGAGCATTCCGATAGGTAAAGATGTTGCACAGTGATCAAGAAATATTTAAAAAGAGAAATAATCAAATAATTTTTTAGTGTACCTACTTGTCTGCTGGAATAGCGTCATTATTCCTAGGAAGTTTGGAGAGGGGGGTTCGGAAGGGAACCTGGAGTCCAGTGCACAGTAATCGACGTGGTCAGGTGGGTCGTGCAGGCCTGACTCCTCACCTTGGCCTCGGGCCGACACACGCCACAGGCCTGGCCTGGGCAAGACTCGATCCCCCGGCTGCGGTGATGGGTTTATGGCTAGGTCTGCCATCCCGGAGTCCTCCATGGGCCTCGGGTGAGAGCTCTCAGGAAACAGGCTGTTTTTTCTGGGATCCAGAGCTGTCAGGATCACGAAGGCCTTGTCATTGGTAGCTTCCTTCCCCCACGTGGGGAAGGATCGTCTGACAGTGAAGGCAACAGAGAGGGGGTGGAATTCAGTGATGGCCAAAGAATCCGGATCCTCATGGCATCACTGAGCCTATGCTTCCGACGTCCAGCCTGGCTCAGTTAGGCTGATCCATGGGGTTGGGTTTTTTCACACTGTGCAAAATCATAAATTCTATTTTTTTTCCTCTTAGTATCTGTCACTTACAGCCTAAAGAACCCCAAATAATACAAAACTGTATAAGATAAATAAAAAGCAGACTAAAACCTCTAGCATTTTTTTCCTCCCGAGGAGATGACCGTACCAGTCCTCTTCAGGACTGTCACTCACAGTGTCGTAGTCAGTGTGGCACTGGTTTAACTGAGTTCTGTGGTCTAGGACACTGTTTTGGACCAGATTCTACCCCGCGGAATGGTAGGCCAAAGCCATAACCCCCAGTGTGACTGTGTTTGGACATGGGGTCTTAGGGGGTAGTTAAGGTTCAATGCAGTCATAAGAGTGGGTCCCCATCCAACAGCACTGGTGTCCTTATAAGAGGAAGGGACACCAGGAGCTCACACAGAGAAAAGGTCATATGAGGACACAGCAAAAAGGCAGCCACCTATAATCCAAGGAAAGAGGCCTCAGGCGAAACCAAACCCACCAACACCTTGATCTTGGACTTGCAGCCTCCAGAACTGTGAGGAAGTGAGTTTCTGTAGCTAAGCCACTGTCGCTGACGAACACGGCACATTTCAAAGAGAGAGAGGAGGATGGTGTGGGGACCGAAGACCGTGTCTGAGGGATAGTCCACGAAGGGCACGGGGTGTGCTTTTAGAAGAGTAAGAGGCCATGTTAGAACCAAAAAAGCTCTCTGGGTGTTCTCTAGGGTTGCTTTGTTGGACACAGCATTCACTTTTCTGAGGCGGGCACGTCGAGGTTTCTGGAGGTGTTTCCAGTGGGAAAGGAAGTGACATTACTGAGCAGGCCTTATCTTCCTTTATCCATTCAGAGCTCGACCTCAGGGGTGCAGCTGGGATGTTTTCTGTCTGAAGCCACTGTCAAGTGCCCAGAACTCTATTTACAATACGCTATTTAATTAACACCACACTCAGCGATTTGGAAATTTACTCCCTTTTACAGATGGAGAAACACACTTAGGGTCAGAACTTCGTCACAGCCCAGAACTCAAGCCTACTGTCTGCTGTTTGTCACTTTTCCTCGCTCGCCCTGTGTCGAGGGAAGGCTGGCACAGAAGTCCGTCCTGGGTGGGATGCCAGGATGGGGAGCCGAAGTAGCCCCGAGGGGCCTGGGTGCCCGCTGAGGGAGCTGGAGGCACTGTGCCCACATTGGCCATGCCCGATAGAATCAGGAGGAAACATTGAAATCTACAGTTGCGGCAAGTGGAGAGAATTACTAAGCATGAGTGAAGCAAATATGACAGGTTCAAACAAATGATCTTCTCATGCTGTTCCCAGGACAGCCTTCCAGCTCTGCGGGGCCGAGGTAGCCTGTCCTGCCACGTCACAGACAGGGGCAGTGGAGACAGCCGGCATGACGGACCACCACCGCCTCCCCGGTGTCTCACGCCCTCGCGGCCTGGATGGCCAGAGCTCTTCGTCCCAAATCGGTGACTGTCTTAATGTGGGGAGCGGGACTGGGTTTGCATTTCACTTGCCCCTTCGCCCCCTTAAACTCTTTCAATAAGCTAGTTTTAATTAATAACTGCTTATAATAAAAGCTCGAACACAATATGCTAGAACTTCACCAAGAGCCTTGAACACGCAGCCTGGGTGGGGAGCTGTCTCGTTCCAGCTTAGGGCCCCGTGTGCCGTGGGGTTTTCTGTGTGTGTGACGCTGTCAAGACAGAAGAATGTGGCTTTGTTTACTCACAACACTTAGAAGTTCAGTGGCAGGTTTGGGTTGTGGGTTAGTTTTATGATTTCCTTTGAGTTCTCTCGACTGTGTCCTGCCTCTCCCAAACCCAGGAGCAGGGACTGTCCCCCGCAGGGCCCAGAACTGGCCCTGCCACTGACAGTTCAGAGAAGATAGTGTCCTTAACCTGGACACCAAATAAGCGTGAGGCCTCAAGGGAGAAGGGTGGCGAAGAGGAGCAGTGAACTTTTCAAAGTTAAACTATGCGGCAGAAACCCCACAGATAAACACTTTAAACAAAATGCCTCGCATGACTACCCCGTAATTTCAGCTTTTCTAGCTTTTCCACTGTTGGTGAGGATGAAGTTCAGTCATTTTCTAATTTAAAAAAAATCCTCATCAGCCTTCTTAAAATAGAACTTTAAGTAAAATAGAAGAGTTGAAAATTTATGACTTGGGTGCAAAATGTGGATAAAAGAACTAGATTTAGAGAAATGCCGAGTAAACCACACGCGAGGAAGTTCGGGACGGCAGGCAGTTTCCTGTCCCAGCTGGGTCAGCACCAGCACCCCCTCTGTTCCCTCCGGCTGGGGGGCTCCGTTCCCTCCGGCTGGGGGTCCGAGGCGGCGACCGCTGTCCCTCTGCGCACTCGCCTCTGGCGCCGAGACTCGGCGAGTGGCTCGGTGCGCGGCGCCTGTGTCGCTGGCACTTCGCTCCCTCTGCCGACCCCTGCGGGCTCCTTTTGTTTCTCTGCTTTCTCTTCTCTCTGTTTTTGTACACTTTAAAAATTAATGTACTGTTTCTCTTTTTGAACTCGTCCTTACTCCCGTTCCTGGTCCGCTGCGTGGTTACCCCGTCCCCTTGCCTCCCCGCTCAGGGCTGGACGGGCCTCCTCTCTGGTCTGCCCTCAGGCTGTGTCCATGTGGAGGGGACTTCCATTTCTGTGTCCCCACGTTTTGACTGTAAGCATCAGGGCGGAGAGCCGGTGGAGCCGCTGCTCACCTGCTCCTCGGAAAACTCGCCTGGCCAGGACAAAACCTGACTCGTACACAGTGAACACAGTTCACTCCCAAGAAATTAAACCTTTGTGTCGATCTTCCTGTCCGTTTGCTTTTACATTTCCCCGCCTGCACCAAAGGGTTCCCTTGTCAGACAGATACAGTCAGACGCCTCCAGGGATGTTCGAGACCAAGAGGACAGGTTTCTCCTGGGTGCTTCTCCATTTAACTTTCTACTGCCTTTACTGTCTGTGTGTGTAATTTGGTCCATAAAACATCACACCATGAATTCATGGTGCTATTACTGTGTTTATAATGCATGAATACATACCATGCGGTAATAGGCCTTTAAAAATAATGGCGTCATTGAATATGCATATGGTTATTCTTGTTCTCTCTAACTCCAAGACCAGGAAAGTAATCACTATTAATTAAAAGGTGGAAGAATAAAGAGGATAGTTTTGAAAGGATGTTGAGCTTTTTTTTTTTCAGAATTCCTAGGTATAATAGCATGACCTACCAAGCCCTGAGATGTAGGGCAGGTCCTCCATGCTAGGCTTTTAATGCGCCCTCTTATCTGGTGACTGATAACCTCTACATCCACTCCACGGAGTACTTTGGATAATGAATTGATATAATGTATCTGAAAGCACTTTGTAAACTATAAAGTGTGATGCAAACGTAAATAAAAAGGCAGAACGTTAGCAAAGAGAGGGATGGACAGAGTGCCGTGGCACAGAGGCCTGGGTTCCAGGTGGCCTGACGCGTACTAGTCGTGTGGCCTTGAGCCACTCTCCAGGTTTCAGTTCTCTCTAAGCTAATAGATGGGAAGAACGCAGTACACAGTAGGTGCTCAGTAAATGTCTTTGAAAGAGAGTAGTGCTAGACGTATATCCCGGATTTGACATTTTTAACTGGGTATTGCCAAATGGATTTCACCGTGGACTTAGACCCCATAAATACATTTGTCTGTCTTAGGGTATTTTCCCAGGTATTTTTGGTGAACTTATTTGTGTGACAGTAATAATACCTGACTTAGAAAATCCTCCCTGAAATCTTTGCTTTTGATTTGCAAAGAGCAGTACATTTTTTATTGAAGTATCAGCACACAGTATCATATCAGTTTCGTATGTACAGCATAGTGTTTGGACATTTGTGTGCATTGTGAAATGATCACCACAGAAAGTCTGTACAAAGTGAGTATAGTATTATTGACTGTACCTCATATCCCCGCGACTTGCTCATCTTATAATTGGAAGTTTTACTTCTTGATCCGTTTACTCATTTCATCCCCCACCAACTTTCCTCCCACAACCACCAAACTGTTCTCTGTATCTGTGAGGAAGAACCGAACACTTCGAACATAGGAATTAATCAATCATTGATGGAGAACATAGGGTATCGAATAGTGAGCGATGCAACATTCTCTGCTCTGTCCAGTGGAAACATGTCATACACCACCAGTGTAAGCCCCATGTGGCATTTTAAATGTTTAATAGCCCTAATTAAGAAAAGTAAAAAGAACAGAAACGTTAATTTTAACAATGTGTTTATTGAAACTACTATATCCAAAATATTATAATTTCAACCTGTACTCAATGTAAAAATATCACTGAGTTGTTGATGAAGTCTGCTGTGTTCTTTACACGTCTGTCACCTCTCTGTTTGGATTGGCCACGTTTCAGGCGCTCCTAGTCACAGTGGCACGAGGCTATGGTGTTGGACAGTGTGGCACCACAGTCCCCATGAACTGAGACTGGAAAGAACTCAGAGACCTCTATGACATCGGTGCGTTTTGCAAATGGACTTCAACGTGCTGGGCCAGATAGAATGTCCAGCTGCGTGTGACGCTCCTCGCTCTGTATGAGACTTGCGTTGACATCGGAAGGCTCCGAATACTCTGCGACTTGCTCCTCGCTTCTCTGGTGCTGACCAGAGCGCAGTGGAGAGGCCGCCCCCCTGCAGCCCCCCGAGCAGGGGAGCTTCGGCAGCAGGCCCTGGGCTCGGTGACTCGCATGCTCCCCGCGGTGGGAAGGCCTCTTTTTGGAGGCCGGGAGCACCTTTGAGAAATGAATGCAGGTTATGGACACAGCCCCACCACGGGTGCAGCGTGCTCAAGCCACAGCATGGCAGGCGACTTCGGGGGTTGTGTGGATCCCCAGGCCCACCTGTGCACCTCAGGTGTAGGACGGGAGGTATGGTGCGCACCCATTTGTGAGGAGAGGCGGGGTTGGGGCCCCACAAACACGCCCGAATGTGTGGAGGACGGCTAGGAAAGAGTATACGCGAAACTAGTACCAGTAGTTGCCCCTGGAGGGAGCTGGGATAGGAGGGAGAGATTTTACTTTCTCTCTCTTTAAATATTTTAATTTTTTATGACATGCAGCATTTCCTAAGCATAGAGGTTTTGCTTACACACACACACACACACACACACACACACAGCACCCCCACTGCCACCAACAACAATGCCTTGCTCTAGAATCCCATGTTAAAATGCCCAGAAAGCTTCAGCCAAAGACCGTGGGAGAATACGCATGGGTGGAACACTCAGTCCGCCAGGCGCCGGGGAGGACAGAGGGGTGAAACATGGCCGCTCCCTCCAGGAGCCCCCGGTACAGACAGCGCCAGACACAGGCCACAGTCCCTAAGCGGGGTCCGAGCGGTGCCACAGCAAACCTGGGGCGGGCGTGGGCATCCAGCACACCGGCCCGGCTGGGCGAGTCACGGAAGGCTTCTGGAGAGAGAGTCTAAGCCGAGCCTCCACACCAGCGGGGGGTAACTGAGCCGGTCGGCCTGCTCCCCGCCCGAGCGCACGGGGAGGGCCGGTGTGGGGTGTGCCGGTAATAAGCTTCCAGCATCGTCGTTTCCCCACAGGGTCTCCTCCAAAGAGCGGGATGTGGGTACATGATGTCATCAGGTGTGCTCGGTTACTCTTGGAACTATGTGGAAGGTGGGTTTGAAGGAGCTGTACCAGAAGGAGGGAAGCCAGTTAGAAGCTGCAGGATGAGCCCAGGTGAGAAGTGCTAAGGTTTGATCTGGGTTCTCAGCTCTTGGATGTAGACAGTGAGGAATAGGAGATAAATTTGCACATTGCCGGCCAAATAAATTTTGGTAGCATTAATTAAAATAGAAACTGTTGGAGGAAAAACTAGGACTAGAGATGACGGAAGAGTCACTAATTCCAGCCGCTGCGTTGAATGCTGTCATGAGGTGGTGAGCCTGCCGCCTAGAGGAGTTGTCACCAAAGCAGCCTGTGCGCTCTGAGTGGGGACGGGTGGGGGGCAGCAAAAAGAGGGAGACCGCTAAGAAGCCATCTTAGTTTGGTCAGCCTGGAGACAGGAGCCAGCAGGAGGAGGCTTGGAGATTACCCGAGTGTCTCTCTGTGTTTAGGGACACTGAGCCCCAGAGAGGGGACTCACTTGTAGGGCTCCTGGGACTTTCGGGAAAGCCAGGAACATCAGCCCGAGCCTCCTGCCTCCTGGGCCAGGGCCCTTTGCTCTGTGCCGCAAAATGCGTGTCTCCTAAGCTTAAGGTTTCATGGAAGATGCTAGTGCTTGGGTTCAGCCCAGCATCCGTCACGTTTGCAGGGCAGACGTTTTAATGACAGCCGCTATCCCAAATGCCAGGCAAGGAGAGGTTTTTTAAAAATGAAAACAACTCAGGGAGCTCCCTTCTATTTGCTAGATCAGATGCTACCAGACTCATGAATTGCTCAATAAAGCCAATTAGATCTTAAAGTTCAAAAATAAAATAAAAATAAAATAACAACTCTTCACATTTGCAGTAGCTTTCTAGTGTGCCCATGTCTTCTAGGTCTACTGTCTCCACATCAGTCCCATGGCAGAATAAGAACCAGTCACCGCATCTTACAGGTGACAAAATATGCCCAGGTAGAGAGCTGAAGAGATTTACCTAGGGTCCCGCTGCTGCCGGAGGACAGAGCCGGGACTCGTCTGGGTCCTTGGGCGCCGCGGTCAGGCCGTTTCGCTGTACGTGTCGTGCTTTCCCTGAGTCAGCCCTCCCCCGTCCAGTAGTCCTCCATTCATACAGCAGCAGTCCGGTCTGGTCCTGTGTCCGGCCCCGGAGCAGCAGAGTTGACCGCCAAAGCCCCTGCCCAACTTGCTCGGGTTGGTGGTGGAGCAGCCCCCGTACACGTCATGGAAGAACGTCCCTTTTGGCTGTGCCCTGTGGAAGCATCATACATGGGTCGCCAGGGGGCCAGAGAGGGGAAGGAGGGGGTGACCCTGGCCAGGTGGGTGCCTCAAAGGACATAAGTGCTGTGGTCACTGCAGACGGATGAGGCAGGGAGTGTCCGCCCTGCATGTCCTCCCTGCGGGCTCACAGGTCTCTTCTGAACTGATGTGGCAGGACCTTGGTAAGGGACACGGTTTCTGGCAGCAAACGCGAGGTAGGAGGGAGGCTGGGGTTGGGTGGTCGGGTGTCACTGGCAACAGCTCAAGTGCCTCGTGAAGAGCTGGAGTTGACGCACCCCCTGAGGGTCTGCGTCTGCTCACTGCCACAGCCACCTTCAAGGCTGATGGCTTTGAGAAGCTTCTACTGAAGTGCGAGACGAGTGGACATCCGGAGGCAGCAAAGCTGGGTGGATTTACACACCCACTGTTAGTATGGAAAGATTTTAGTGACCTGTGTCAAAAACTAATGCATTAGTTTATAGATTCCAAGCCAGGACGATAGGATTTTTTTTTTAAATCATGAACTGTTAGTAGCTAGATGCAAACTGATGAAACTGAGGTAAAATTAAGTGGAAGTTGAAGAAAGTCCCCCAAACCAGGAAACGAGTGTCACTTAGAGCAGTGGTCCCCAACCTTTTTGGCCCCAGAGACCGGCGCTCCTACGAGAATCTAACGCCTGATGATCTGAGGCGGAGCTGAGGCGGTGATGCTAGTGCTGGGAGCGGCTGCAGATACAGATGAAGCTTCACTCCCCACTGCTCACCTCTGGCTGTGCGGCCCCGTTCCTATCAGGCCACAGACAGTTCTCAGTTCGTGACCCAAAGTTTGGGGACCCCTGACGTACAGGATGCACAGCCGGGGCTGTCTGCCTCACTACCGAAAAGACCGTACCGCGTGTAAACTAGCGAGAACGGTGTTGTAGGCAGCGCTTTGACTCGGTTTTGTGATGGGGAAAAGCGTGACTCGTACAAATGTTGATGCTTCATAGTAATTACCTGCAACGCAACTTTCTGTAGAACTTTTCCTGACGCAAAAGCGAGTTGCGACTCCTCAGTTCGGAACCACGGCTCAAACTCGCCGCGCGTGGGTAAACTGGCGTCAGTCCGGATGGCCCTCAGAGCTAGGAAGCGAAGCGCTCAGCTCCACCCCTCTGACAAGCTTCTCTGGCAGGTGAAATGCTCTGCTTTTCAGCAGTCTTTCCCATCCGTTGTTTTATTTGATCTTCACAAGCAGAGTAGAAATGAGGAAACCGAGACTCAGACCGCCTGAGACAGACGAGGGTGAGAGGGTTGGCGCTGGGGGTGGCTGGTGGCCGCCTCATCCAGGCCCTCACTTCGCAGATGAGGAAACTAAGGCCCTGAAGTTCAAGTCGTTTGCCCGAGACCCCAGAGCATGTGTCGTTTGTCTCCTGACTCCCTGCCCAGTGCCCGATCCACAGCACCCTGCCACACCCACGTGACACGTGCCACCTGGCACACGTCAGTGTGTGATTCCTACTGGAAGTGTGAGCATGAGGGGGTTAAATCAGTCCTCAGCAAAACTGCTCGGAACAGCTGCTCGAAACAGCAGTCAGAAAACTTACACAACGGTTTTCTAAAGGACTCAGTTTTTTAAATTAACTCGTTAACAGTAGTTCTATTTCCTGTCAGCCCAGGCTGGGGAGCCCAGCCATGCCGGCTGCCTTCCCAGTAACACGAGAAGGCAGTATCATCGGCTTCTGGAAGGGACAGCCTCAGGCGGGACGGACTCTGTTTTTGGAGCAGAGTGGGGTGCGGTTAGAGGTGACCTTGGGCTTCGCCCTGTCAGGACAGTCAGGGGTGCACAGAGAAGCCAGATGACTCCCCTGAAGTCAGACCCCTGAGCTCACGCAGGGAGCGGAGCACGGGTGTGCAGTGCCTCCCTGCCCCCGGGCGCCCGGTCACCAGGACGTTTTGAGTGCTCGCCCTTCTGCAGGTGCGGTGCCGGCGTGTCACCCGGTTCACGTGCCATCTCCTTTCAGAGAGACCTGTCCCCTCTGTGGGCTGTAGGGTGTGTGGGACAGGTGTGCAGGGCTGGCGTAAGGCACCTGAGCGGGCGTCTGCCCCTGACCCTGTCTCTCTGCAAAGCTCTGGGACCGCGGTAAAGCGTTTCCTCCTCTGGGTTTCGGATGATCAGAATACCTTTACCTCCCCAGCGAGCCGCTGTTGTGATTGAGAGTGTGACACAAGCCTCCTTAAATGCAGATCGCTGTGGAGGTGCTGCAGGGCGTCCATTCGGAGTCGGGGAGTCAGGGAGCCGCCTACTTCGCCCTTCGCTGTCATCTGTCTCCCCCTCCTCTCCTGTCCTCAGTCTCCCTGCTCGGAGTCGGTGGGAGTGCGCATGCCAGGGCTGGAGTGTCCCCGCCCACGCTCCTTCGTGCCCTTTTCTCATGCCACCTGGGGTAGGCCGTGCAACCCATATGGGATGCAGCCCGGGCAGCCCGCTCCAGGGGCCAGGTCGCAGGGGACCCCTTCCAGGTGCCAGGCTTTTGGAACAGTTGCTTCTTTACAGGGCCTCAGTCTCCTTTTGTAGCAGGTGTTCTCGACCCCGGCACAACCGACATTTGTGAAGGGGCTGTTCTGTGCATCGTAGGATGTTCAGCAGTATCCCTGGTGGGTGACACCAAGTGTCAGTGACGCCTCCCTCCTCTACCCAGATTGGGAGCCACTGCTTTATATACAATAGGGATAATAATAAAATTAGTGCCCACTTGGTGGATTTATTTGAGAATCAAATAAAAAAGGGAGAGTGGGGTATTTTCTAGGTTCTGGTACCTTCCCTAATACTCTATTCATGCCACCTCTTCACAGTCATCTTTTCCAACTGCCCAGACTGGGACCCCTCCTGTGCTCCCGTGTCACCCTGAGCTTTCCCATCGTACTCGCCACGCTGTTATATCTGATTGTCCTCTTGGGCACGGGGACTGTCTGTTTTTTAACTTTGCGTCCTTGGTGTTCAGCACGGTGCACGTCTCTGCACAGGCGCCCAGCACGTCTGTCACGTGAACCGCTCACCGCGGCGGGCGGGGTGCTCTCTGGCTTGCAGAGCGCCTTTCCCACCCATCGACTCCTTTGATCCTCACCAGAGCTCTCATCTAGAGCAGACTGGTGTCGCTTCTTCCCTTTGGTAGGTGAGCACACCTCAGGAAGGAAGAGGTGGGACGGTGAACCCCAGTCCTGACTTCCTTCTGTGCCCCCCCACCCGCTGGAGGAGCTTGGAGCTGGGAGTGGGGGGCTAGCAATCAACCGAAGTGTTAATACTTTTCTGCTTTGTCCTGCCCCAGATGGATCAGTAAGACAAAATCAGTCAGTGATGTGTGTTCTGTGTGTCTGTTTGTGGTTAATCAGTGGAATGAATTATGGAATGAATCAATGAATTCCTGGAATGCTCTGAGGCCAGTATGGGCACTGATGATCTTAACTCGTCTCGACAACTTTTTCCTCCAGCCATATCCTGAATCTCATGAAAGCCAAGCTGACTTCCAGGCTGATAGAGCAGTAGGTCACCCAGAGCAGCTCGGAGCAGAGAGAAAATCTTCAAAGAGACCAGTCTGATTTGATAAGATCATTTCTTTTACATCTTGTCATTAGAAAGTGTTTAAAATTTCAAATTGCAGGATTTATTTCTCTTTAAAGGCCTCTGAGACAGTGAGTCTGTAAGATGGAAAACCCAAAGGGTCAGAAGACCCCAGAGGACAGTGTATGTGAAAAGGAGGCATCCTGTTTTATTTTTTGGCAGAGTGTCAATTAAGAGTTTTCAAGAATTTTGCTCCTTCAGAGGGAGTAGCCCTGAGCTAGAATCTCCCAATTCAGTTTTGCAGCCACTATTTTGAGACCTGGGCAGATTTCTTTTTTTCACAGGACCTCAGTCTCTTCGTGAAGCCATTAAACCCAGAGATGAGTCATTTGTTCAAAACAGACTTGTGAGGCCACCTTTGGCAACCATGCAAAATCAGAGTCAAAGCAAATCATTTGGTCCCATCTGTACTAAAGCAAATGTGCATTATACTTACAGTTGGCTGGGTGGCCTTCGCCAAACCAAAACAGTTTTCCCTATGGAAAATACTTCTTTGAATTTATCAGTATAGTTGTGTATTGAGCAATTACTGTGTTCAAAATTCAGAGCCAAATGCCTCAGCATTTAAAATCCTGCGTGAGGTACTGTAGACATAAAAATGAATGAATGAATGAATGAAGGGATTGTAAGTTGACATTGTTCTTGCAATCTGTGAGGTCAACCAAGGGTTGCCTCGCATAAAAAATAAAAATAAAATAAAAAATAAAAATAAAATCCTGCGTGAGATTTAGAGCCCTTCCCTTTGATTCATTCATTCTTTCATTCATTCATTCCACTCATATATTTTTTTGTGCAGTCAGCATGTACCTTATAGCCATTATATCCTAAACAGTGTACTAGCTTCTGAGCTCAGTTCATAGGAACGCATTATATGGTACGACCTTAAACAGGACCTTTCCTAACTTTCTTACTAAATTGCGCTTTAAGTGTCCACAGTTTCTGTTCTGTTTTTCCAGTATTTTCTATTGCCTGAATTGGTGCTGTACGTGCAGTCCATAGTTATTAATGTGGCCAGTCCTTGCGTTGAACGGATGAGGAAACCAGAGTCGAGAGTGGGGAAATGAACGCCCAAGAATACATAGCCTGTCAGTAATAAAACATGAGCTAAATCCATACCCCATAGCACCCTGGCCAGAAATCTTTCCACATTCCCTACTCATAATTCTACTTTTGTGCCTTATGAAAGCTATATGGTAGAGTTTAAAAAATGCCCCCCAAAAGTTCACTTATTGAAACCAAGAAAAGACAAGATGTATGTGTGGAGGACAGAGGAAATGAGAGATGAAAGTGAAAGGCACATTCTCACAGTGAAGATGTCTACACTGAGTTAGCATCTTCAGGAAAGGCTCAGAAAATGAAAAAGAATACCTTTTGGTACTTTAATAATCATAATCAACTTCTGCTTCTGGCCATGACAAAGTAATGGTAATAGACTTGCTTTCTTGACCACAAAAAATTATGAAACCAAACAAAATATTCAAAGCATCTGAATATATGAAGGATACTGAAACTCATACAAAATATTACAATTTTGCTGTTTTAAGCATTGAACAGACAGCACAGGACTCTCATCCTTGAGGAAAGAAACACGCACAAGAAGCCCACAGTGGCTTTGGCTTTCTTCCTGGGGTCTCTTCTGGTCTTGGCACAGAATGGTGGAGCTCGAGCTAGAAGCTGATCTTAATAAGCTCAGGAGGCAGATACGGGAATTTCAGGCTACTGAAATAGCAGGACATTGTAGCACAAAGAAATAGAGAAGAGGAAGCTTCACGTAGGGACAAGGATAGCAGACTTTTGTGAAGGGATTCGCTTTGGGTTGTCAGCCAAGGACTGGCTGACTACGCATGTGTAGAACGAGACTCTCCATGAGGCCTAGCAGATCCCCCACGGTAGGGCTAAGAGCTGAATGATGATTCTAAAAGTTATGCAGCGCAGGAGATGTTGGAGAGCCCAGTTAACCTGAATGAACAGACCTTGCCGAGCACCTTGGGCATTCAGTAGAGACCCCAGAGCAGCCACACCTCAGGTGTAAGGACTGTGCCCTTGAGTACGGTCCACACCCTGGGGCTAAATTCAGAATGGAAATAGAACTTTGAGAAAGAATCCAAGCTCACCAGCACCAAAAGGATCTGCTAATAATTTACCTGCCTTCCAGGATAAACTCAGCACTGTTACAGGGAAACAATAAAACCCAGACTCTCTGCAGCGTATAACAACAGTGTCTAACATACAATCATAAGTAAGTGGACAGTAAAGATTCAGAAGCTGTGACCTATACTTAAGGGGAAAAAGCAATCAGTAGACCCTGAGGCAACTTTGAAGTTGGAATTAGCAGGCAAGTTCTTCAAGATTGCTGTTATAAATATGTTCCAAGACTTAAAGGAAAAGGTGAATAAAATGAGCAAATAGATGGAGAATCTCAGCAGAGAAATGGAAATTATAAAAAATTTACCAAATGGAAATTCTGGTATTAGAAATTAAATTTCAGAATTCACTGGATGAGATTAAAAGTGGATCAACACCTTTATGAGAAAGAGTTAGTGAACTTGGAGACTGAGCAATAGAAATCATCTCATCTAAAAGCCAGAGATTAATATTGAGAAAGACTGACAGAGCCTTGGTGACTTGTGTGATAACACGAGGAGTCCCACGTATGTGTAATTGGAGTCCTGATGGAAAAGGAGAAAGAGAATAGAGCAGAAACTTCCACTTGAAGAAATAATTACCAGAAATTTCCCAAATTTGGTGAAAAACTTTAACTGGCACATCCAAGAACCTCAGCAGATTCCTAACAGGATAAACATAAAGAAAACCACACTTAACCCATCATAGCCACAC
Organism: Eidolon helvum; assembly: GCA_000465285.1. Taxonomy (NCBI): domain Eukaryota; kingdom Metazoa; phylum Chordata; class Mammalia; order Chiroptera; family Pteropodidae; genus Eidolon; species Eidolon helvum. Next base: position 28,890 of record KE752648.1, read on the forward strand.
TGCTGGAAACCAGAGAAAAACAGAGGCTGATTTCTCATCAGACACCATGGGTGCTGAAAGGCAGTAGAACAACATTTTTTTAAGTCCTTAAAGAAAAAAAATCTCAGAATTCTCTCTTCAGAAAAAATACCTTCAATTATATAGGTAAAATAAACATATTTTCAGATAAAAGAAAACTAAGAATTTGTTGCCAGCATACCTGATGTATAAGGAATGCTGATGGAAGTTTTCAGACAGAAGAAAAATTAAACCAGGAAACTCAGATGTTTAGAAAAGAATAAAGAGGATAAATATAAGAAAGGATAAATACATGGGTAAATATAAAAGGCTTTTTCATAATTAAAATGTGTATTTATGTATGTTGTATATATAGCCATTTAAAACAGTATATAACATTGTATGGTGCATATGTAATACATTAGACTACCATAAAGTATAGAAGTGGATTTATACAGTTGCAAAGTTCTTACATTTTACATGAAGTGGTACCATATTCTGAGTATACTATACAAAATTAAGCATGCATATTGTACCTAGAAAGACCTCTAAAAAATAAAATAAAGAGGTATAGCTGAAAAGTCAATAGCAAAATTAAAATGGAATTCTAAAAGATATTTAGTATACTCAAAAGAATACAACAAAGGAAGAACAGGGAAAGCAAAAACAGATGGGACAGAAAACAAATAGCAAAATGGTAGACTTGTATCTAACCATAACCATAAATTAAAGGTAAACGGACTAAATATTATAATTAAAAGATAATGTCAGGCCTGACGAAAACACAAGACTCAATCTCATATATTGTCTGTAAAAGACACTTTAAATATAAAGGTACAGGCAAGTTGAGAATAAAAGTATGTACAGTAGGCAAAGTAATGCTACCACCCCACCCTAATCCCCAGAACCCATTAATGTATTACCTTAGTGGCAGAAGGAACCTTTGCAGATGAAATTAAAGTTATGAGCCTTGAAGATGGGGCAGTCATCCAGCGGGCCCAGTCCAACCACATAAGTCCTTAAAAGTGGAAGACCTGAAAAGGAAAAGAAAATGGTAACTATATGAGACAGTTAATATGTTAATTAGCTTGATTGTGGTGATTATTTCAAAATGTGTACATATATATCAAAATATCAAGTCATATGCCTTAAATATACACAGCGTTTGACAATTTTACTACAGTAAAGATTGGGGAGGAAGCCTCCCCCCAAAAAAAACCTCCAAATATGACCATAAAAAGTGACAACAGCGGAGACCCTTTTCTGGCCGTGCTCCGAAGTAGGTATCAGGATGGAAGGAGGGTCATAACGATGCTGCACTTCTGGCCCTGAAGATGGAGGAAGGGACCGTGAGCTGGGCAATGCAGGCGGCCTGCAGGAGCTGGACAGGCAAGGAAAGCGTTCTCCTCTGGAGCCTCCAGAAGGAAATGTCACGCTTCCAACACTTTGACTCTAGCCCAGGGAGACCCATAGGATCTACGTCAGACTCCTGACCTATTATCTTACAAAACTAGGATGATTCGTTTGTGTTGTTATAAGCAGTGTCTGTGGTAGTTTGTTACAGCAGCAATAGGAAACCAGTACAGGGCAGAAAAAGATATACCAGGCAGCTAGCATAAGAAAGCTCACGTGGCTACATTCACATCATATGAAGTAAACTTAAACAGTGCTACCAGTGATAAAGAGGGACATTTCATACTGATCAAAGGGTCAGTTCACTGGGAAGATATAATAGTCATAAAACTATATGTATCTAACAAGAGCTTCGAAATACACGAAATAAAAATTGACAGAATTAAAGAGAAAAATAGATCACAATCACAGACCTTACACCTTTCTCTCATCGGTTTATAGAACTATTAGACAAAAACAACAATGAACCCATAAGGACATGGAAGATCTGAACAACACTTGACCTAATTGACATCTGTAGAACACTGCACCTAATTACAGAATACATGTTCTTTCCTTGTGCACATAATACGTTCACCAAGATAGACTACGTGCCGGGCCATACAACATAAAATTTAAAAGGCTAGAATTATGCCAGGAAAAAAAAAATTATACTGTGTTCTTTGACCACAGCAGAATTAAATTAAAAATACCGGTCACAGATGTAGGAAAACAACCAAATATTTAGGCGTGAAACAAAAGAGTTCTAAGTTAATCCATGGATAAAAGAAGAAATCACAAGGAAAAAATAGAAAATATTTTGAACTAAAAATGAAAACCGTAATGTGTCCAAAGTTGTGGTTTGCACCAAACGTGGAGCTGAAATATCATTGAAAGCCTTTCAAAAGAACGTCGTCAGCTTCAAAGTGCGTTCAGCTCATCAGTCAGAGCAGATCTTTTGTGCTGAGCTCTGTACAGCTATTTTTCACCGTTTCAATAACACCATCTTAACACGTCAGTCTCTTCCTTTCTAAACCGTAGACGCCTTTAAGGCCAAGCGCAGCTGCTGTTGGCAGTGTTTTGTCTCTAGTTTCTAGCACAACGTGTGACCCTGTTGGTTCTCAGGAAATTTTGAATGAAAGGTAGGGAATGTAACTTATCCTCCACGAAGACCCTGTGGAGACAAGGACAATAAGGATTATTAGACCCGTTTTACACCTAAGGAAACTGAAGCCCCTGGATCACTTAATGAACAAGTGACAAAGTCAGGTTTCTGTAGAGCACTCCTCAAACATTTTCCTTTCAGGCCCTGAATTGCTGACTGAAATGTCACCATGAGAGGGAAGTGTCTCCCCAACAAAAGACCAAAATGTTTATCAGAGCAAAATGTTAAGTAAAACAGTGAAACATCATCAGGTAGTCCTCTCTGGAGGATGAGAGAGGAGAGGACACGTCCCAGTCCTTGGAGCTTTCTGTGAAGGCCGTAGGAAGCCATCACGCTGACCCTTCACTTCCTGTGACAGATGGGAAAAGCTGGGCCAGGACCTGGCACGTGGCGCTGACCGGGACAGGCCTGGAGTTAGCAGCGAGGCAGCCCCCCACCTGTCCCTGCCCCAGTCCCCAGCCACGCCACCTCCCTCACAGGAAGCCGGGGGCTTGCAGCGCGGGGGGTTTAGGCCCGTGGTAGCTCTGGGCCGCCCACGCTGGTGGGGCTCTGCCCTGGGAGCCTCGTTTCTGCATTTTCTACCCAGGTTTCAGTTTCTAACGGGTTTGTTTCCCCTTTGTCTCTGGTTTAGCTTCCTTTTCCTGTTTGGTTTTAAGTTGAGTCTAAAAATCAAGTTGCTGCCTCCCAGAGGTCTGTGGTCCTCCAATCCCTGTAGCCTGTGGGAGCACAGACGTCGCCTCCGGGTTCCCTGAGCCCTGCCTTCCAGCCATGGCCACGGTGTGAGTACGGGGACCAGAGAGGGGACGGGGGATGGCAAGAGGAAACCCAGAGTCGTAACAGAGTGGAACCGAAGGACCATAGAAATCGTCCCTGATCCTCTCATTATCCAGTGGGGAGATCAAGGACCAGAGGGCAGAGGACTCACCCAAGGTCACACAGCAAGGGCGCCACAGAGCCCGCTCGCCTGCACCTGCCGGCCTGTCCAGTGCACGGGCCCGGGTCTCCTGATGCCGTGGTCTTTACTGTCCTCTGGGTCGAAGGCAGCACGCAGACGTCCGACGCCTGTCGCGGGGTGCGGGGGGTCTGATCTCTCGTAGGGGTTGTGCTTTGGCTCGGGTGCTGTAGATGGGTCCTGACCCTTCTTCCCAAATTGGCCCAAAACGTTCAGGTTTTTTTCTCTGAATACTGAGCAAAGGGGAAAGAACTGAGGTTCCTTTTATGATAGAAACTTCACGGACCGTAACAGCAGCGCCCTGACCTCGGCTCGAGAGCCTCGGGCAGACTCGCGGCCATCAGTCAGTCGGTCACTGGGACCGTAGCTGTTTAGCACGTGTGCGAGCAGCACTATCTACATTCGGTGCTGCGTGGTCTTTCTGAAGGTGAGATTACATTTTGGCATGACTGTGCCCTGACCTACGACTCCGTGCAGGGCGCTACGTGGTAGGACAAGAGTTTGATCCTCTGGGATTTGGGGCATTGCTTGATTAACTCATCACAGCTCTGCGTCTTCATAAAATTACAGTCTCACATCTTAAAAGCACTTCACAATTTCCGAAGTGCGCTTTACTGATTTTGTTTGGTTCTTCTGGCCCCGTTGGGTGGAAGAGGAAGGTACTATCGCTCCGTTTTGTGGATGAGGAAGGGAAGGGAGCCCAGCCTGAGGAAGGTGTGCACTTGCTCAGGGTCAGGCTGGTTGAGGAGGGACCTGAGCTGGAACCAGCCAGAACAGCCTCATCCACTGTTTTTCCCAGGACACTCCCCGGATTCTCTAGCTCATTTTGCAGTGAGCTAGTGAATGGATGTGACAGTAAGCAGAACTCGCCCGGCATCCCTGGTCAGCAGACGGGGGCGTTGGAGAAGCGCTCAGCCACGCCGCTGGAATCGCGTGCTCCAGGCCCCCGGGGTCCTACGGCGGGGACACACGCTGGGCTTTTGTGGTTGGCTTTATGCCCGCTCCTTAGCAGCCAGTTTTCTACCATATCATTCTGCTAATTTTCCTTTAGCTTTAAAGCATTTGTGGGTGGAGCTGTGGAGAAGTATTTCTCATTTCAAGGTGTGTTACCTTCCAAAGCGGATGGGGACCAAGTCACTTTCAGTTGTCAAGACACTGTGAAAAACTCCCGGGCGGTTGATGCTCTCCTGTCAACCACTCATTGCAGGGAATGGCATTGCAGAAGCAAAGCAGGTTTTTTTAAGGTCTATCTTTTTTAAGTATTCCTCAGTATTTCTTTTGAGGAAAAAAAAAGTTGCATCATTGTTGGTGATGATTTTGAAGTCTGAACTGGACCTGGGCTGATCCAGCCCTGAGCTACACCAATCAGGAGATCAAGGCCCAGAGTGGGGGCAGGGCTTGTCTTTGGCGAGTGAATTTGTGGCCCTCCCCCCAAACCACAGCCCAGGCTTTATGCCCCCTCTCTCAGCACAGCTAGAAAACTGTACACTTTTGTTTTCTCCCACTGACAGTTATCAGCATTTACTTAGATCCCTGAGTCACCACGCTGCCTGTGGTGCGTAAACAAAGGGTCTTCGTCCATGGAAACATGTCTTCTCAGCCCCAGCTCTGGCCGTCCAGCAACGAGAACCTTCTCTGGGCACTAACCGGACTGGGCACCGGCGTTCTCTCGACTGCATGACAGCGTACCGCGTGCTCCCGTGGCCGTCACTGCATTTAATTCTCACAGCGATCCCGAAAGTAGCAAGTGTTGCTTTTATTGTTCCCATTTTGCAGAGGAGGACACAGAGGCAGGGGAGTGAGAAACTTGAGAGAAACAGCCGCAATGCTTTGCTCTTCCTTCCGCCTTTACCCACTGAGCTAGAGCTGGGCTCTGCTCGGAGGTGGGGGTGGGGACCGCCCTCAGAAACGGAGGGTCCACGCGTGCGAGTCGTAAGTGCCACACGGCACAGACACAAATAGGTGTAGACAGGAGGAGCAACAGAGTTGAGAAGTTTGGGGCTGTCGGGAAAGACTTGAAGGAGAAAGTGGGATCTCCGGTGGAGCTCTGAAGGCTAGGATGATTTTTAAGAGGGGCCAAGCGGGCGTCCCCGTCGGCATCACCCAGCGTCTGCTACATGGGGGTGACCCAGAGAGACAGTCTTGTCTGAAATCGCACAGGGAACACAGTCGAGAATTCATAAACGCGATGTAAACAAGTCGAAATCGAACAGTGTGGTAGAGAACAGCTGGGCCACTGCCCTAGCCAGTGCCATCGCGGGGACACTTACTTTGAGACCTGAGTGATGACAAGAGGCAGCCATGCAAAACCTGAAGGTGAAAACGTGGGGTGCGAGGCACGCGGGCGTAAAGGCCCTGAGGTAGGAACAGTTAAGTGGGTTCAGGAGTCAGAGGAACGGGGAAGCAAAAGCCGCGTGACTGAGGGAGGGCAGAGGGCAGAGCCCGGGGCAGGCCAGCTGCATGGAGCCTGTGAGCCTAGTAGGACTTCAGGTTTTATTCATTGTGTCGTGGGAAGCTTCTGGAGGGTTTTAAGCAAAGGGAAAGACATGCGATCAAGGTTTTCAAAAGAATCGCTGTGGCCACTGGGTGGATAACGGTCTGTCGTGTGACAACAATGAAGGCAGGAAGGCCTGTTGGAGGCTGTCGCAGTCACCCCGGTGAGGAGCAGTGGTGGTTTGGACCAGTGATGGAGCAGCCAGTGTCGGTGGGGAGAAGGTTGCATTCGGGGGGTACTTTGGAGGCGTAGCTCCGGGACTTCCCGATGGATCAGAGGTAGGCGTGAAGGAAAGGAGTGACTCAGACCTGACTTGGGGGAACAGCAGTGTCTCTCACCACCACGGGAAGGCAGGGTCCAAGCAGCCGAGCGCCCGTGGGGGTCGTAGGCTGCTTCGGCCAGTGTGTCGTGGGGTCCCGGCCACTGCTGGCTGAACAGGCCAAACTAAGCGGGATCCGGCTGATACCACGTGCAGCAGGAAAAGCTGTGTGAACAAATAAATGGTATGCCTGGTTCTTTTTGGTGGAGCCAGCTAATTTCTGTCCCTTCCCTTGTCCCTCTTGTCCTGATTTTGCTTGGCAGTGGTTTGTTTCATTTCTAAAGCACCTATCACTTTCCCACATATTACATAACTGATTACTCTCTTATTTTTATTATTTGTCATCCATCGCCACCTCCCTAAAATGTAAGTTCCCAGAAAGGAGGGGTTTTTGTCTGTTTTGCTCAGTGATGTATCCTCAGTGCCTAAGCCATTGCCTGGCAATACCCATTTGTTAATTGCTGAAGTTAACTACTTTTGATACGTAACACTGGAAACGCCTGGTAGAAAGTAGCTACGCAGTGTAGCTTCCTGACCTGACACATCGGGAGAGGCAGAAAAGCAGACGTTCCGCTCGCTCTCAGGTGGCGAAGGTGCCAAGGCCCCTGTACAGTCATAGTTACTTGGCCGCCTGGGCACAGTAGTTACTGCTTGTCCCACTGTCCTGCAGCCCTTGAATGCATAGAGATGCAAGAAGTCTCACAGCCCGAGTCTACCCAGTCCCTCCAGCCCACGCCTTTGCCTCTGTGACAGGGTTAAGACAGACCCTAGGAGCAGCTGGCGTTTCTTTTGGCATCTTGTCCTCACAGGCAAGTCAGAGAGTTCCAGAAGCTTCCAACCAAATAGGCCCTCAGGCCATGTCCTATTACCCCCTCCCCAGTTGCGTGTAGCCGACTCACTTGGCGAGTTCCTTGAACCCTCTCTCTTCCTCTCTTCCAAAGAATCCAGTGTGCTTGCAGTTGAGAAACATCGCCACCGTGTTTCTGGGTTATTCTCCTGAGAGCATGTCGTGTCCCTCGGGTGTCCTGGGGCAGACTGGGTAGCTGAGAATGGGTGTCGTCCAGTGGCTTCGCTTAGGTGACTGAACCCACAAAGGAGAAGAACACCCAACAGCTACCCTTCCGTGCCAAGCGTTACGATAATTGTATCGTAGACATTGCATTTGATCCTCGTCTTCCGAGGTGTTCTACTGATGTTCCCATTTTATAGATGAAGAAACAAGGGTCAGCAAAGTTAGGCCACTCATTCCAGGTCACCTGGTATCACCTCACAGAGTTGGGATTGGAAGCAGCCGGGTCTCTTGTGTTTTCAGAAGCTAGGCTTAGCTGTATAGCTTCTTGAAAGGACTTGCCCAAAATTACAGAGTCAGGGTTAGAATCACGGCCTCCTGATCTCTTTCATCATTTGCAGTTCCTGATTTCACACTTGATACTGAGAGAGACGGGGAGGCTTTCTCTGTCCTCCTGTAACAACACCCCATGCTTATCTCTGTCACCATCTGCTCACTCACCGTCCCCCCTCTTGTCTGGAGCCGTCCAGGGGCAGGACATGCTGTTACTCATTTCTACCCGTCCCTGTGCCCGAGAAATGGAACGCACTTGCTCAGACGTTGGTTGCACTGAGCCGAGTGGCCAAGAATCAAGGCTGTGAGCTGGGGCTCGGCCAGATCTCGTTCCTGGGCTACTGATTTCCTCTCAGAAATGAGCACAGCGGCCCAGTCCCCGGCCCAGCCAGCTCGCTAGAGCTGTCCCAAGGCTGTGTTGAAAACCTTTTTAACTTCCACAGGTGGGCAGAGCCACACACTCTGGGACACAGATATTTATTTGATTTTTGTGAATTTTTTGAGATCAGAGTAGCCCTAACGTCCGCATGCCTGTCAGATGACTCCCCGCAGGGAAGGCCTGTGCCGGGGGCCTTGAAAAACGTGTGGGAAGCGGTGTGAGACAGGTTCAGTGTCAGGGTCAGGCTTCGCAGTTGGTGGAGTGTTTTCCCCCCGACTCCACTCGACTCCCGGAGAAGTGGAGACCAGCTATCCAAGCATCTGGGGACAGGGGCACTGGGGGGGCACAAAGGCAAACGTGCTGACTGCGCACAACGTGGCAGTCGGCTCCTCCCAGCCGAGCTGGATGGAGGAAGGGATGTCTGGGTTTAATGCTGAATTTATTCTTCATTTACCCAGATCCTTTCTTTAATTCTAGTACTCACAAAAAAGGGGCTTAAATGGCGCCGTTCGAGTTTCTGCGTGTGGATGGACACGGACCTAATTTACTATTTTCATTGCTGTAATGCTGCAGTTCTCCATGCGTTCAGGAGACCAGCCCTTTCAGGGTCTGTGAGTCGAAACTGTACTCATAATAATAATGAGACATCATTTGCCTTTTTCACTCTTATCTCACGAGCACAGCTTGGAATTTTCCAGAAGCTACATGACATGTGTTGACATTGTCACTGTGACAAATAATGAAATGTGTGTTGGTGTATTCTCATGTTTTGAAAAAATTCTCAATTTTAGTTTCAAATGCAGTAAGTGATAGATGTAACCTACGTAAAGAGATGCTTTTTGACATCCTCAATAATTCTTATGGGGGTGAAGCAGTCCTAAGACAAAAACAAGCCACGAGAAGCACTTCTGTAAGTGTTCGGTGACGTGACTGTGCTATGGAAAGCGTGCACAGGATTGGTGGGCGCCGCATTCGAGACGGTGGCTGCTTCTGGTAGGGACACTGGGACCTGGGAAGAGGACGTTGGGGGCTTCTCTTGAGATAACATCAAATATCCTAGACCGAGTGGCGGGATCACGGAAACCTAACTGCCAGGCACGGAACAGTTCAGAATAAGCACGTCACGTTCAGAACATAACATTAAACCTGTCTCAGGCCTGTTCCCATGTAGAAAAAAAAAGTCACCCCATCAATGGTCACTACTTGCTGAGGGGGGAAGGTCCCTTTCCTTTCGGGAGATCTGGCAGTCAGTCCCTTAATCAGCCCTGCCCCTCAAAGAGAAGGCAGCTAATATCAGGTGCCACCTGGTGTGTGCGACAGATTCAGTGCGCACCGTCACCTGTGTCCCATCCTTCCTGTTTATCTGAATTGAGTCATGGGGAAACAGCCCCGAACGGGGACAGCCAAAAGACAGTTAGCCTGAACTCTTCACACACAAAAAATCAATATCGATGACAAAAAACGGCCTAACAATCTAGCTTAGAGTAAGTAGACAGCCCAAACGTAATGCATAAGTGGATCCTGGGTCCACACAGCTCAAAACATTTGAGGGGAAATTGGGTAAATTGTTAATTTTCTCAGGTGTAATAATGGTATTTCAGTTACATATTAGAATGTTATTTTTAAAAATGTAGGCTAAAAACTTTTAGGGTTGAAGTATCATGGTGTCTGCAACTTACTTTCAAATGATTCTGGAAAAAATGAAAGGGATAGGTCATCTGTGGTCAAAATGCATTATTAGTGAAGCAGCAGGGAAGATGTGGAGTCCAGCCTCTTCCACGTGTTAGCCACCGGGCATCGCGGGGCGTACCCCCTTTCCAGGCCTGTTGCCTCCACCCTATACCTGTTAGGCATACAGACGGCACCAGCTGTACTAGGCACCTTCATCCAGAAAAATAGCAAAATGATAAAGTTTTGTTAGCTTGTTTACCCGTTCACACAGAACCCTGTATTTTTGCCTATAGTAGCACTTTGATGTATCTACTTTGTAACTGTTTCCTGCTAAACTACAGCCCCCTCAAAGGCAGAGCCACGTCACTTCCTTCTGAGAGCCTAGCAGCGCGCCTTCCTCTGAGTTATCAAGTGAATGGGAATGAATGAGTAGATGTGGTGGCACTTGACCTGAGCTCTGAGAGACGGTGAGGTGCAAACCTGTGGATGTAGGAAGGAGAAAGCATCTTAGGCAGAGGGAGTCTTTCTCCTTCAATTTCTTGAGCAATACCAGAAACTCATTGTCATTGGCTCAAACGTTTTTTGTTGTCAGACTGGCCAGACCGCGGTGCTGCTGGCCGGGCTGCGGAGTCAGGCCACCCTTCCCCACTGACCTGCACTGGGCAGGGTGTGGGGCAGTGTCAGACCTGGGAGAGAAAGGAGGGAGGCACCCTGGGACTGGCAGAGAATCCACCCTATGTTTTAGAACCTCGGAGAGAAACAGGCGGGAGGGGAACTGCCGCCCAAGCCCTGGGTCAGCCTGCAGGGGAGCCTGTCAGGAGGAGGAAATGGTCCTGGTGGCACTCAGAGCCCCTCAGAGGGACCTCGAGTAGACAGTCGTTACAGTATCCTGCAGTGACAGCCCTTAGGGTGCTGAAGGGGGGTGGGGTGCTAACAGAGCTCAGAGCTCATTTAACAGCCTGGGGCTTCGAAGAGGGCTTTCTGAAGGAGGTACCGAATATCTTTAAGATGAGTAGGATCTACTGGCAAGGGTCCTAGGCTGGAAAAGCATCCTAGGCAGAGGGAACCGCATGAGCTGGAGCAAAGAGGCCATAGAGAAGAGGGTCTGTTGGGGGCCCATGAGTACATTCACAAAGCTGTGCCTAGGGTTGGTGGGTCCGCTATGAACAGGTAGGCAAGGACTGGAATGTAAGGGCCACCTGTGCCTGTGAAGGAGCTGGGATTGTACCTGTAACAACGGCTCACGTTCTTCAATGCAGGTGGATGCCAGGTACCGCTCTAAGCCTTTCAATTCGCACCACAGCCCCATGAAGAAGATAGGATGGGTAAAGGAAAGATTAGATACAAATAAGGAAACCGAGGAACAGGGAAGGGAAGTGATTTGTCTGAGGTGCTACAGGTAGTTCGTGGCAGAGCTCCCAGTAAGAGAAAAGGCACAGCCACATTGGCATTTTCTAAAGGCCCTTCTCATGCCCATGGTGAAAGATGAGTCGGGGGACAGGAGACTTGAACCCAGAGGCAGGAGGAATGACCAGGAGCCTGCTGCGGGGGTCTGGACGGGAAATGACAAGGGCTAGGACATGGCAACAAGGAGAGAAAGAAACGGATCTGAAAGGTATTAGGGAGTAGAGCAGGTGACAGCCAGCCACAGAGGGTGAGGCAGAAGGAGTTGGCTTTGTGGTTTCAGACCTGGGCAGTTGCACAGAACGGTGAAAGGAGCTCTTTCTGTGACGGGCACGAAGTCTCCGAGGCACCTGCAGGCGGAAATGTCCGGTCGTTGAAAATATGGTCCCGCAGCTTAGAAGAAAGGTCAGAATCAGAGGTTCATTCATCATGGAATTTGTCACTGTGTGGTGATTGGGTCAACTCCAGCCATGGGTGAAAGAGCCTATAAAAAGATTTGAAAGTCATGCTTCTCACTCAGCCTTTACTTCATGAGCCATGTGCATCAGAGTCGGGAATGTGTGTTGAAATACAGAGACCCAGGCCCCACCTGAGACTTACCGAATCAGAGTCTCCTAAGGAGGGGTCCGAGAGTACTGTAGTAAACACCTTGCCTCGTTCTTCTGAGGCACAAAAGAGAACCATGGGCGTCGAGTGAAGAGAGCAGAAATTCTGGGTCGTTCACCCTGAAGGACACGAAGGTTGAAGGCGGCTCTAAAATCTGTGGAGCGAAGACCCGCTAGGATCACGGGCAAGGCCCACTGCAGAGAGAGCGCGTTCACTCTTGCAAATAATTCTTGCAAATAATGCAGGGAATACGTGGACTCTTTAAGCCTGTCCGTGGACCCCAGCTCAAGAACCCCTGATGTAAGCGGTGAGGAGAACGAAACCTGTGAAGGAGGAAGGAGGCTGACGAGGAAACGCCAGGGCGGTGGGGGACCAGGTGGCGTGAGGACGAAGGACGGAGTGGAGGAGGAGGGATTGTCACAAATGAGGATGTAGTCAGCAGTGATGATGCCATGAGAGCGAGCGACGTGAGAACCGAAAAGCACCCGTTGGAATTGGGAAGTGGAAGTCAGTGACCTGGTTCGGAGTTAAGCGTGTCTTAGGGACAGAGCTAGGTTCCAGTGGGGGACTTGAGAGCGAGCGAGTGGCGAGGACGTGGGCAGGCAGCTGGTGAGCTGGAGTAGGGAGCGGGTGCCAGCTCACATCAGCCGAACTCACCTTCGGGGTGTCGATTACACGTTCAGCTCTGTGATCGTTATTGCAGTGACAGAAGAGTTCCCAGTATGGCGACACTCACCGCGGTTTGCCCAGGGCTTTCCTGGTTTTACCACTGGATGCCGCACCTCCCTGAGACCCCTCAGTGCCAGGCACACGCGGTCCCAGCCCTGCCGGAGAGACTACATCAGAGAGCGATGGGTTGCTCCATCCGAACGGAGCCACCACTCAGGGCATCGGGCCGAGCGGGACCACGGTGCCAGCGCTGGGCGGATGGACAGGTGTTGGTCCTGTCTCCCAGTGAGACATGCAGGCAACAGAGCATGCAGCCCCCGGGCCGGCACTCCAGGGGCCAGGGAGGGCAGCCCACGTTTGCCAGACGCCAGTCTCCCGCCCAGGCCTGGGCTGGGCGAGGCCGAGAAGCCCCTTCAGAGGCAGCAGCTGCCCTGGCCCCTCGGCAGCCTCGCTTTGCACGGTAGGCCCACCCAGCGGTGGCAAGGCAGAGAACGCGGATGGTAGTCTGTCACAGACGCTGTCGTTTGGCAGTGACTCTCAGAATAAATGGAGTGGGCCTGTCCGCGTGGGCGCACAGTCGTAAACGTATTTATTCACAGTTAGAGAGTCATTTCTTCTACATGCAATTATCGGTGTCCGCAGCATGCAAAGGGCTGAGTTTACGAAGGGGAAACAACAGGTGCCTTCAAGGAGCTCGCCGCCGAGGGGGCCAGACAGATGCTTAAGCAGATGCTGAGAAGGAGGACACACTGGTGAGTGCAGTGCCGAGAGGCAGAAACGGGCACAGGGCCGCAGGGGCCGGCTCTCATAGGCCTGAGCGTTGTACTTTTCTCACGCTCGGCCCTGGGCACACGATTTCCAGCAAGCCTCTTGCAGTTGCCCCGGTCCTCTCTGGCCCCTTTTTTGGCTTTACATCCTTTGGCCCTGACTTTATGAACTCACACTCTGTCCTTCCGGTTTTTGTAGTAAATGCCTGGAAAACTCCTGAAAGATGATATTTGTGGGGTAGAAGGGGATTCCGGGCCCAGGAAAG
>KE752648.1:42342-56708 GCA_000465285.1 Eidolon helvum
GAAAGAGTGGCTGGATGGCGTGTGTATAAGCCTGTGAGGAACTCAGAAACTCCTCCTGGATGTGTAGGGAGGCAGGGGCAGGAGCCCAGCAGCCGGGGCCCAGAGCCCGGAGCCTGCTCTTTCCCAAAAGGGCTGGACTGACTTCTGACAGGTGAGGAAACTGCTCAGAGCCCCCTCAACAGCCCATCAGCCTGGCGGTTCATCGCCGTGTAGAACAAACCAGTGTGTTTCGACTGGTTTTCTCCACTTGTCAGCTGGTGGCTTTGATCACGTACAAGCAGCCTGTCCCAGACGACGCCCTCGTGAGAATCAGCCTCGTTCAGTTTCCTCTCCAGCATCACATGGTTCAGGGCCCCCGGCCGTGTCTGCAGGGGGCACAGGGCACGGGGCACGAGCTAAACGGGGCCCATGGGGAGGAAGCAGGAACAGAGCTTAAATTTAGTAACGGCAATTTTGTATGTGCGTGTTTTTAAAAAACAATTCAGTCATTCCATCATTCAATAAATAATATTCTTAAAAAGAAAAACGACTTTCCTCAAATGATGTATGGATTTAGACAAATGAAGTTTAGGAAGCCTTTGGATATGTGTGTCTGGGTGTCTTCCAGGTTTAGGAGGCAATTGATCATGAGGATAACAATCAAGAGCTTATTAAACCAAAACCCCAAGGGGATAATAAGACACACCTTAAGTAGAATAAATGGGTATTTTCTCACATTTAGGTTTTGTCAGTGGGAATAAAACAAGCAGAGACAGATAAGCACTATTCAAATGGGGCAATAAAAAAAAAAAAAAAGGTTTTGGTTAACCACAAGTTCAGTTTGAACCTAAAGTGTTAAAAACAACAACAGAAGAAGGAACCTGTGGCTGTAATTACAATGAGAAAAATAGTTATTGGTGTTCGAGCACCTAGTAGGGGCAGGAGCACAGTGGGCACTTTATTTCTCCGTCCCGGCAACCCGAAGGGCGTGAGGAGAGCACAGGTGGCAGGGTGGTTCTCAGCACGGCCCGCCTCCCCGCCTCTGCTGGCTGGTCGCCTCCCCCGCCTCTGCTGGCTGGTCGCCTCCCCCGCCAATGCCACATCCCCTTCCTGAGCTCGCTGGGGTTGAAAGCCCTTCGTTTTTAAGCCCTCACAGCATTTTCTTCAGAAATCCTCCCCTGGCTCCCCCAGCCCCTCCAGGCCAGGTGAGATGTGTAAGCATTTGTCTCGTTTCCTGAGTAGCTGCGAGTTCCCAGAGGGCAGTGACTGTCACGTTCGCTTCTGCATCACCAAATGTGTTTGCCTCACTGGCCTCTGTGCTTGTCCGACTAAGATGAAATTATCAGATCCAGTTGTAGGACCCAGATACTAAGAGAAAATGTGACAAACCGGGACTCATTAGAGGAGAGTGATGGATGGCAGAGGGGCGTGTAGCTTTGTCATGTAAACCGTGAATGGAAGGACCAAGCTGTCCCTTCACTTGTCCTCTGGGCTGTCGTCGGCTAACCAAAACAGCTTCGTAACTCCGGAGGGCAGTGAGCGGAATGTCGCTCAGGTCAAGGAGGACAATTAAAGCCATTTATAAAATGAGCTGCTTTGGAGAGTAGAAAGTTCCCCGTCTGGAGTTTTCGTCCCGAGGCTCTGCACATGTGGCTGTGGAGAAGGCGTGCTGCGTCGGACGCGGCCGTGGACCAGGCCGCCTCTCGGCTGCTTTTTAGTCCTGAGAGTCTGCAGTGAGCATTGACCGGGGAGCCGCCCCATGGCAGGTTCTAGGGGCTCCGTGGAGAACAGACAGACACGCCCCTGCCCTCGGGGAAACTGCGTGGTGGCAGGGTGTGTCGCTTCAGGGCTTTTCAGAAGCAGACAGCAAGACCCTGAAGTCCATTAGAGTACAAGAGATTCATCCAGACTGGTCACATGAAGCGTTGGGGGGCGTAGAGGGGCGGAAGCAGGTGAGGATGTTGGTTCAGGGCGCAGGTCTGACGTCTGTGAAGGGAGAGACGGCAGGAAGGGTTGAGTCAGGAGTGTCTCAGGCCGTGAGGTGGCCCCGGGCCCGGGGAGAGCCCCGTGTCGGGCAGGAACAGCTGGCACTCACAGCCCTGCCGCATTCAGTCATCAGCAGAGAGCGGCCTAGAAGAGTATGGCCTCTGCGAACGCGGTGGCCACCCAGGGGTGGCAGCTGGTCAGCTCTGCTCTCATAACTGGCCTGGGAGTTCTGAAGGGCACACTTCAGCGGCCGCCACTCAGGGATTCTAGAAAGCACTGCCCTGCCGCACTGTACCTTCCTGGATTCGCTGCCCCAGAATCGTCTCCAGGGCTCCTGTGGTCACATGCCGGGGGGTGGACCTGGGGTCTCGCGCAGATCCGTCCGTCTCAGTAAAGTCCATGGTTTGCTAACTGACACCGGCTGCATCTCAGGATCTCTCCCCACTCCTGAGCCAGTGGCCCAGCAGCAGTAAGTGACACAGCCCAGCCCTTAACCTGGGTGCCGGTCGGTTGATGTTGGGATGGAACTATGCTTTAAACCAAGGCCTGACATTCTAGCAAACTTCAGGAGGACAGGGCCTTAGCCCAAAGACTTAGCCAGAAGGACAGTGCCTCCTAAGCACATTCTCTTAAAAGATCCGTGGTTTCAGGCTCGAAAACACAAAGCAAAGCACAGTGCCATTGGTGTTTTTTTGTTTTTTTGTTTTTTTGTTTTTTTTCTTTCTCTCCCTGGCAGGATGATGTGGCTGTCTTCTGGGAGGACACATCACGGATTTCCCCTTAAAAATTTGTTCAGTGAATAGTTAATGATGGGAAAAAAGGAACAGCACAATTGCACACACACAAAAAACCCGTGTAGTTCGCTCCTTATACATCGGTCCACAGAGCCCTCAGCACGCGGCTGGGACAGCTCACGTCAGTCCTGCTCTCGACTCGTAAACCCCACAGGCCACGTGGGGGGCGTCAGAGCGAGCTGGAGACCCAGCGCTGACACGTGAGGTCACTGGCTGGACAGCCGTAAAACACGCACAGGGATCCGTGTCAAGTGAGGTGAGGGGACAGGCGTGGGAAGACCTGTGTGTGCGCTGTCCACCGCGTTTCTGTGAAGGTGACACTAATCTGTACACTGGCTCGGCCGCTGTCCGAGTCACCAGGAGCTGGGTCCCAAGGCGGCTCTGCCCACCAGAACACACAGGCCACGTGGGTGAAGTTTCCAGTCACCGAGGGCCAGTCTCCTAAAAACCACCGGGGCTGGGGATCTTTTTCTAATATTTTGTTTCTCTGCCTTAAATATGGTAAAGTGACCACAGTGTGACTTCTCCCGGTGGCTTGGTCTTATCATTATGACCATTGTACACACTTCTGCTTACGTGAACTGGGCCCACATTGTTCATTAGGCTTTAACTTTTCATTTCTAATGCTTCAGTTGTGTCGATGTGGCCCCTCTCTCAGGTGACAGCCACTCGTCACTGGTGCGGGTGTGCCTTCCCGTCACAGCCACACCTTACCTTTTTAATTTGAGGATTTTTATGTACTTGAGACTGAGACAGTGAAGGTTCGAGGTTATTAGGCTTATATGTAAGCGGAAAGGCCCGTGGGCACCGAGAGATGTCTTTCGAAGACAGTGGGAGGAGCTGTACATGATTTTAGGGGTGACTATTTTCCTTCTCCAGGGACTTCTTTGGTTTCTTCCCTGGGCTTTTGTCGCTTTCTGAACAGATGAAGTCGCCTGGTGAATGAATGTCTTCAGCAAAGTAGGGTGCATCATCTCCTTATTTTCATTTATATCGCTCCGTTCTTTAGAAGATCACCTATTTTATCGTCTGTGTAGCTTGCACGATGCCGCCCTATCATAATTTCATAAACTGAGCATTTTGTTGGGTGTTGGCAAGAATATTATCTCATGCTCTAGAGTCAGACAGAATTGGTGGGCAGTCCCAGATTTAATCACTGAATGCCTATGTGGATTTGTACAAATCTCGCCCAGTCTCCGAGCCCCTCTTTATCTACGAAACACCGGAGGTGGGGACGGCCACTTCTTGAGTCATGACGCTTAGGTGCCTTAACGCGTTGTCTTACTTGACACAGTGCCTGGAACATTGTAGACCGTCGGCAAATAGTCGCAGTTCCTTCCTCATTCAGGCACCTTTCTTTCTCCCCTGAGGGAAAGCTGTGCGTCCCTTCCAGGCTGTCGAAGGTGTTGATGCAGAACCTCCTCTCCACTCCCCGTGGTGCCCCCAAGAATGAAGACTCACCTCGCGGAGCAGCCTTTCCGTAGACAGTCGGAAGGTCTGGCAATTAGAAAGTGTCTTTGCGTCAAGCAGCCACTGGCCTCTGTTTCGGAAGAGGACAAAGCCAGCCTCCCTCCATTGTAGCCGATGCTGACACTTAAGTCTTTTCTTGCTCTGCAGTGAACAGAGTATTTGCCAAGCCCGGGCTTCCGTGATGGTCTACGATGACACCAGTAAGAAGTGGGTGCCAATCAAACCTGGCCAGCAGGGGTTCAGCCGGATTAACATCTACCACAACACCGCCAGCAACACCTTCAGAGTCGTCGGGGTCAAGCTTCAGGACCAGCAGGTGAGCGCCCGGGGACGGGGCACACGCGTGGGGCGTGTGCACCCACGCAGTGAAAAGAGGTCCAAAAAATTAGGTCACGGTTTGGGGTCAGAAAATCTAGGTTCAGATTCCTTCTCCCTATTCTCATACACCTAAGGTATGAGACCTTGAGCACGCTGTCTTTTCTGAACTTCAGTTTCACATCTGTCTTGTAGAGACTGATCCACACCCCCCTACCTCACCGTGTTAGTGCCATATTAAAGTAGTGGATGTGAAACAGCTTTGGAAATATGTCGTGCAGATACGTTGCTTTTATCCTGCGCCTACATGGCTATAAGTAATGTAACAATGGAGATTTTTGGTTCGTCGACCCCCAAAGTCTTATTTCAGAAGGAATACCAAGATGAATTGAAGAATCTAGGATCATTTCTCTCTCTCTAATCATACATCTTAGGCAAATCAGATACGATAGTTTGTGAGTATGCCTGGTAAGCACCTCTGTAAATACGAGGTAAGTCATGTACGCGTCACTAAGACAGAGCAGTCTGGGGTGACATGGACCAAGATAGAAACGTGGAGAAAGTGGTCGTGTAGCCTAACCACAGTGACCTTGCCTGCTCTTTCAGTGCTCGACCTCCATCTCTTCTTAATGATTGACGAGGACATTTTTAGCAATGAAATTAACAGGTCTATAGTTTCAACTCTATTTAAATAGCATCTTCTGGGGTCCTTTGTTGGTTAAGCCGAGCAGCAGGTTAGCTGCCATCTGCAAGAATCAGCATATTAGCAAAGAGAGAACAGAAACTTAAGACTGTTTTCTGTGTTACCTGTTGAATGGTTTCTGCTTTGACCAAAATAGCCCTATTAGGTTTCAGATTCTTGTGGTGAAAGGAACATCACTATTCCAGGACCTCTAGTTAAAGGCAGTCCTGGCCAACCAGGGACTCTGGGTACCTTCAGAGGCACCCCTTTCCCTTAATGAGGAGCCTACAGGTAGGAAGGTTTTTCTAAAAACCTTCTAGAAACTATTTCCCTGTCCTTCCAATTCATTGGTTCTGGCTCTGCCTTTTAGAGGCTTGTTACACCATACATTGCAGGATACATAGCACCCTTGGCCCCAATTATGGTGACAACCAAAACCTCTGATACATTTTCATAACACCCATGAGTGGGGTCTGTAGCAGCCTGGTACTCACCTTCACAGAAGGACCATCACTTAGTACAGTTCCCACATTGTGCTGGGTGTCCCCTGAATGATCGCTTTTATTATGACCAGTTTTTCATTCGCTTCCTGCCTCTCGGTTGTCCCCAGGGCACACTGGGAGGGCGGCACGGTATGCCTGGAAAGGGCCCAGGGCTGGAGAACGGGTTCCCGGACGCCAGCGTGCTCCTTGTTCTCGGGAGTCTCAGTACCTCGCTGCCCCCCTCAGAGGACGCCACCCATTGGGGCTCGTTTGGAAGGAGGCCTTTTCCCCATGTGGGGTACCGGCAGCAGTCCGCCCTGGTCTCTTGTGTAAGTTCACGGAGGCCGTGCCGACGCTGAACTCGGAGAGGCCCTGGCATCTGACAGAGGAGTCGCCAGCACAGCCTCCCACTGGGAGCACGTGCCATGGTCTCTCCTCAGATGGATGGGACATGCTAGCTTAAGAACACGGAGGTTCTTCGTAAACCAAGGCGTTAGAGAAAGTGGCAGGAAACCTGGTCCACAGTAACTTTTGTGGACCTCAGGAGAAAAGGCTAATTTTCGCGGGTCTGTTTCCAGTCAGTTTGGATTATAAAGGTCACACATTTTAAGAGAAACAGCGATTCCTGGTTTTATAACCAAATAAGAATATCTTACACATTTAGTCTCTTTCTGGCTTATGGACCATTTTTTATGTCTATTATTTCAGTCTCCCAATAACCCCATGAGGATAACGGTACAAGAATTATCACCAAATTATAGTAGTTATAGCTATTTTTAATGCTTTTTTTCCCTTTAACCTTCCGTTATAATTGTTTAATACTCTATTCTGAAATGGAGTTGGAATTTCCTGCTTCTATCTGTCACCTTACTCAAAATTTTTGTATAGTTTTGTCTTCTTATTTTAGGTAAAAGACCTTTAAACATTTCTTGTAATGCAGGGTTGGTTAAATGCCCTCAGCTTTTGTTTGAGAAAGCCTGTATTTCTCCTTCGTATCTCAAGGATAACTTTGTGGATATAGTATTGTCTAGTGGTTTCTTTCTTTCAGTATTTTGAATATATTGTTACGCTCTCCTGGCCTGTTAGGTTTCTACTGAGAAATCTGATGATGATCTGATGGAATTTTCTCTGTAGGTTACTATCTTCCCCCCGCCCCCCAGCTACCTTGAGAACTCTTTCTTTTTCATTAACTTTCGACACGTTTAATATAACGTGTTTTTAAGAAAAGGTCATTCTGCATTGAGGTAATTAGGTATTCCGTTGGCGTCTCATGCTCGAATGTCCAGTTCCTTCCCTAGGTTTGAGAAGCCTCACCACTTATTTCTTTGAGCCGGTGCTCCCTCCCGCCCCCCGCTCCCGGGGTACCCGTCATCCTTACAGTGCTCCTTCTAACGGCATCAGAGCACTCTCATAGAGTTCATTTTTCTTAATTCTAGTTTTTTCTCTTCTTCCACCTGAATCATTTCTAGATTTGTATCTTCAGGCTCACTAATTCTCTCTTCCATCTGGTCTGCTCTATTGCCAGTATTTTCGAACACATTCTTTATCTCATTTATTGAGTTCCTCAGTTCCAGAATTTCTTTTTGGTTCTTTTTTATGGTTTCAGTCTCTTGTTTATTAGTTTTATTCCTGAGCTCATCGAACTGCCTTTCTGGGTTTGCTTGTATCTTGAGTTTCTTTACTACTGCAGTCTGGAATTCTCTGTCATTTAAATCACAGGCTTCTGTGACTTTGAGATTGTTCATTTGAGATAGTGGACTCCTGTTTAGATACCGTTTTGATCTTAATTCAGCAGGTTGATAATTAGAGGTCTTTCTTTTGTTTTCCAGTAGATGGTGCTATAGAGCAAATTTGTGTTTCCTCTTATCAAGGTGGGAGCCATTGTCATGGAAATTGACTCTGGGATGACCAGGTGGTGGGTATGTCCAGTCTACCTCTGTCTCGGGGCACCACCACCATAGTGGGGGGATGTGGCAGGTGTGGGGGGAGCCAGGTCCTTAGGCCGGCAGCGCTGTCTTGTTACTAATGGCCCTGTGGCCCCCTGGCACCACTGTGCTATTAGACGCATGTCACCGTGGCTACCGGTTCCACAGCGATGGAGGAGGCAGAGCCAGCTTCTCAGACACCAACACCCCTCTGCCCCTCTTACCCTCCACGGGGCCATAGTGTGGGGGCTGGACCCCAACTCCACCACTGCCGTGTTGCTGGGGCCTCAGCAGCCACCAAACTGCACCTGTAGGCACCATCCCTGTCCTTCCCCGTCCCACATCCCCCACGCGTTCTGACACACCCACCTTCGGATGTCCCCATCTGCGGGGCTCTCACGCATTCTCGTGTGTGACGCTGAGGAACCGTTGCTGGGTTATAGATGCCCAGCTTGTAAATCACTCCTCCATGATGCCGACATCAGCCGCAAGTATGAACTGATGAGACCGCTTTGAAAAATGGTTTGACAGGACCTACTAAAACTGAGTACACGCCTATTCTACAACCCACTCCTGGTTCATACCCAAGAGAAATGAGTACTGTGTCCACCAAAAGACATGCATGAAAATAGAACAGTTTTATTCATCATAACCAACAGCTAGAAACTACACGAGTATCTATCAGCAGCAGAATGGATAAGTTATTTGTGATATATCAAAAAATGGTATGTTATATAGCAGTCAAAAATAATTAAATATTTATAAACTCAGTAACGTTGGTGACTCTCATAGACATCCTGTTGAGTGAAGGAATCCAGAAACAAGCGTACCTACCACATGAATCCATTTTTGTGGAGGTCAAGGACACGTGAAAGTGACTGATGCTGATAATAGGCAGAAACTTGGTCATCTCTAGGGAGGAGTGTTAAATGAAGCCAGTCCACACCCCGAAGTGGATTTGCAGTAACATACACGTTCTAAGCTGAGCAAACCAAGGAGTGGAACCAGGAGGTAGGTACAGAGATTTTAACTGTCGGCCCCTGAGGCCTACCTGGCAGTTATGAGCACTAGATGCCTCTGACAGATGGTCGAGTGACGTATTGGCGTGTGTCATCTGCACATACATCCAAAACACACTGCATGGACTCTTATTTTTAGGAGGCAATTTAGAAATAACCTTTTAAAATAGTAAATATAAAGTTTTAAAGGGTCACGTCCATTGATGGAGCAGTTCTGCCTATAGGAATATATCCTGTAGAAATACATGTTCGCAGGGATATATAACAAGGGCACTCAGTACAGCAGTATTTGTAATGTTATCTTCATTACAAAGAAGCTAACGTCACTAGCTTGTACAAGTTTATTCACCTGCAAATTAATGAAGCCCGAATTTTAGTTCAGAACCTTCTGACTCAAAACCCTCTCTGCTCGTTGCTTATACCTGGTATCACGGTTGTCTTCAAAGCAGTCATGGCTTGTGGGCTGTGTCCAGCTAGCAGACGGCAGCATCGGGGACGCAGCCTTCATGGTTACATTCTAGCTGTACATAGAACAGAAACGGCATCCCTAAGAGCTGCAGTCACAGGAGATGCCAGCCACGTGTGACAAAGAACCCAGGGAACTACAGAACGGGGCGTGTCTTCTAGAAGGGCCTCTTTGCACTCTCCCAATCTAATATCTGAAAATCTCCAAAACTAGAGAATCAGTTTGTGGGGTTCCAAAGGTTAGAGAGGGAATTACAGGAAGGGCTAGGGTCAGAGAGGGACCTTCCTGACCAGCGCAGTTGATTATACTGATGATCCAGAAGCATCGCGAAATCCTGGGCTACAAGCGTGGCTTCTAAACCCAGTTCTGCCCTTAACTTTGTGCAACTCTGGACAAGTCACTCGTTCTCCATGGGCCTTGGTCTCCCACCTGTAAAAAGAGGAGATCGTGTTAGGTACTCTCCATAGTCGTTTTCAGTTCCTGTCACTGACTGCTTTGGTCACGCCACACCTTTTCCACGTTCTGAGTGGGCGTCACCCCCCTCCTCCACCCCCTAAGAACATAGCCAACCAGGGGTTTCGAGCAGAGGGTTCTGAACCTCGCTTCCCCAGAACATCCCCACGGACCCCTGGGCACAGCAGTGCCACACTGACGTCGTCTCTCACCTCGCTTCAGTTCCCTTCGGCCACTCTGGACATCGTGTGGTTTCCCGCCCTCCCTCCCTCTGAGACGGTCCTCTCCGGCTTGCTCCGCTCTGCTAACGTCCCCTGAGGTCCAGCCCCCAGCACGGAAGCCCTGGGGCCCAGGTCCCCTGGCCTGGACTTACTGGGGCGGAAAGGAGCAGCCTTCCCTCCTGGTGCTGGGCGCCGCGCCGCTGTCGGTGTGCCCGCTCTCGTCTCAGGAGCAGGTTTGACCACAAGGCACTGCGCCTCTGATCCGGCGTCTACACCGCAGAACCTCCGGCCCTTTTTCTGATGACCTAGAGCGAGAACCACCTGGGAACCTGAGTGTACATTACTCTTGCTCTCTCTCCACCATAAGACAACCTAACCCCACCTTCCACCTGGCTAAGGCTTGGTAAAAAGCTGTTCTGGCTCAGTTTTCGCCTGCAGCACAGCAGCAGGGTTGGGGGGGGGCGCAGTAAATCAGGGTGCTCAGCTCAGTGCCGCAGCCAGCCAGCCAGCGGTCTTGGCCACATCCCTCTGCACCTCTGAATCTCTCCCTGAGCTCACCTTCCTGACCAGCGCCCAGGAGACGGAGTTATCTCCAGGTTCAGATCACAGAGCCCTGGAGCTCGAAGCCAAGGGAGATCCGAGAAGTCACCTAGTCCTTCCGCTAGAGCGTCAGGAGCCGCAGGCCGTCCCCGCTCTGCTCGCGTACGCCCATCTCCGGTTCCGCAGTGACAGCCTGCTCGGCGCCACAGTTCCGTGCAGAGTTTCATCCTCACGGCACACCACGCAGTGCCATGCCACGGCCATGGCACATTCTTCCCCACTTGGCAGATAAGAAAACTAATGACTAATGAGGCCTGTGATGTTGGATCGTTGGATCGTGTGACTCCAAGCAGAGGGGTTAGGGACACTGAGTGGCGGCTCTAGACCTCCCACGCTTTGACTGAGCCCCACTTGCTAAATGTAGTCTTAAAGACCTTAGAACTAGTCCCCTGTTAGGCTTCTGAAAGAGGCGTTCAGAGGTCAGACGGACTGGTCGGACCCCTGACTGCGTGTAAGCGCCCGGATGCCTGGATTCTCCCCGCCTTCGCCGTAGCTTCCTGCTGGGCCTGGCGCTGTTCCCGGCAGCCAGTTGCTATTTCTCGATTGACTAATAACAAAGATATTAATAATGCTGTGCATTTGTGTGGCACGCTGTGACTTTTCTGAGTTATCATTTAACTCAGCGATCCTCAGCCTTTGTGGCACTGGGGACCGGTGCTCCTATGGGAATCTAACGCCCGATGAGCTGAGGCGGAGCTGAGGCGGTGACGCCAGTGCTGGGGAGCAGCTGCAGATACAGATGGAGCTTCATTCGCTTGTCTGCCGCTCACCTCCAGCTGTGCGGCCTGGCTCCTGACGGCCACGGACCGGTACCAGTCCAGGCCCGGGGGTTGGGGGCCCCTGCTCTAACTAGTCACCCACTTGTTGATGCATTGTAAGTAGCAGACCCTGTGTGAGGGCTCTCGGAGGCAGGAGTAGGGATTTGGAGACTACTGCCCAAAGGATCTTTGTGTCTAGAAGTCTTGGTGACATGTGTATCACAGGGTGACCTCGGCAGTGACCCCGTGAGGTCAATAGAGCCAGGATTATCATCCCCATTTTATAACTGGAGAAACAGCTCCAGAAAGGTGCAATGATCCCCTTGGGGGACACAGCTGGGTGGCAGGGCCAGGACAGGGCCCGAGGGACCTGGACTCCTAACTCAAGTCTTATCTGGAGGTTGTGACTACACAGCATTACCAGTGAAATGAAATAACTGGTTTTTGAACCCTCACTGTTCTTCGATCATGTCGAAAAGCGTCCTGGGCGTGCTTTCCCCTTCCTGTGACCCTCCCCGCGGCCCCCCCACCCCTCTGTCCTCCGATGGCCCCAGGGGACACAGTACCCTTCCTCACCCCACAGCAGCTCTCGCCAGCTCACTTACCTTTTATTTACTTACACGGATTTCTCTCCTCTCCCCTGCAGGTCGTGATCAATTATTCAATCGTGAAAGGGCTGAAGTACAATCAGGCAACGCCGACCTTCCACCAGTGGCGCGATGCCCGCCAGGTCTACGGCTTAAACTTCGCGAGCAAGGAAGAGGCGACCACGTTCTCCAACGCCATGCTGTTTGCCCTGAACATCATGAACTCCCAGGAGGGAGGTGAGCAGGGCTCGGGCTCCCGGTGCGTCCTCGCCCCGCGGCCTTTCGTGCGTCCGCACAGAGCTGCCGCCCGATTCTGGGTTTAAAGGGAGAGTAACGATTTCGAGGAGAAGGTGGCGTTTACGTCTTATGCCATTGGTGAGATACAGATTCGCTCTGCAGTGTTATCCAGCTGTTCACCTAGAGCACAGACCGGCCGGTGGGAGGGAGCAAACAATTTATTCTTGAATTGTTACTCGTGTGTTTAATGAACTTTTACTAAATATTTACTGAGTGTTAAGAAACTGGTGGGCAGAAGGTATAAGAAATGGATAGATGAGTCTGTTCCTCGGGGCA
The DNA here is from genome assembly GCA_000465285.1 of Eidolon helvum. Taxonomy (NCBI): domain Eukaryota; kingdom Metazoa; phylum Chordata; class Mammalia; order Chiroptera; family Pteropodidae; genus Eidolon; species Eidolon helvum. The sequence continues at coordinate 54,653 of KE752648.1, forward strand.
CTTAGTATTTTGGGGTAAACAAACTCATACCCTGCCGATGATAACGTCCCGTGTTAAGGGCTCTAGTAAGGTGTAAGCAGGGTTTCGGGGCACACGGAAAGGGAAATGGGGCTGCCAAGGGAGGCTTCGAGGTTCGAGGGGGCGGTGCCGTTTGAAGGGTGCAGACTTCACAAGGCAGAGGTGGGACCGCGCCTCCTGGGACGACGGACCAGCGTGTGCAAGGCGCGGGGCGCCGAGCTCGGCGTGTGCTGGGAGAGGGGACACAGCAGGCACTGTTCCTGGCGCCCAGCGCACGTGGGGAGGAGGCTGGAGCTGGCGGGGGGCGGGGACGGCGCAGAGAAAGGCCCCAGAGACCGGGAGCCCGGGCGGGCGTGGGCTCGGTGTGGACGGTGGGGTGGGGGTGCTAACATCTGTAAGCAGGGCGGTTAGAGCAAAGAAGCAAACGTGCGTGTGGCCCATGTTGGGAATTTGCAGTGTTCGCCTCAGAGGGAGGGCGGAGGACAGAGGCTTTCCGGGCCGTGCGTGTCTCGGTGGCCGTGGATGTGTGGCCCGCACTGTGCTAGAGGTCTCACCTCACAGAGCCCGGTGCCTGAGGCCGGGCGTGGGGTCACGCTGCTGGGCTCGTGGCCTGCTTCTCCCACATTCTAGCCGAGGAACCCTTGGACACGTTACTTCATTTTTCTGTGCCTCAATTTCCTTATCTATAAAATGGGTGATATTGGGTTAATTTTGTGTTTAAATGAGCTAGCATGTAAAATGTTTAGCAGACCGCCTGGCACATATTAGTCACCCAGTATTAGTATTACGAGTATTGTTACTATCATTGCTACTGCTGCTGCTGCCAGAATCGGAGTGGGAAGTGGGGAGCCCTGGTGCCGAGAACCTTGAGGAGAGTGGCTTTTAAGTCTGCTGGGCCAATATGCTGCAGCTTCAGGACCCAATTTAAACCTCAGCAGTATTTTTTTTAAGTAGGTGAAGAACACGTTTTGAGTGGGCATCCCATAGGTCCTGCACAAAACAGACACTCGTCACGTGCTTTCCTGCCGTGGAGGGCCCCGGGGGGTGTGGCTTTGCTGCCGTGAACTTGGGGTGCGCGGCAGAGAGGCCGCTCACCCACAGCCGTGCACAGTGACCCACACCAGGCCTGGAACAGTGCAGGCACCAAACAGGTGCTGCTTACACTGTCTCCTTTCCTCCCGAGAGCCGGAGCCAAGTCTAAGGTGAACCCCGGCACCGCCCCAGGATGTGGGCTCTGAGCTTCGCTTTATGTGTACGTGCAGATACACCGAGGGGCAAAGCTGGCCCTGGTGGGATCAGACAGCCGACACTCCCAAAGCAGCCATTTAAATTAAGTAAAAACTACTAGTTACTTTATTAAATTCACCATGAATTACAAGGAAATCAGTTAACCCACCTCATTTTCACATAAGAAACCTGTCACCCATTCTGAGGAAGTGACTTGTCGGTGTCAGGTAGTGACTCGGATTGGACAGATACCCAGGTGTGAGGTGGTGGGACACCAGCTAGTTTTGGGGGTGAGGTCACCATGCGCGAGTGGCCCGATTTGAAACTTTCATCATGAGTCGCAGTGGCCCATCAGGGTTTGTCAGCTGTGGCCTGATCTGCTTCTACGGGCGAAACCTTGAGTGGGGGGGATCGGAGGGCCTGGGCCCCCCTGAGAATTATGCTTTTTCTTCGCCTGAAGCGTGACCTGCCCACAGTGCATGCACAAGTGCGAGCTGTGCAGCTGGAGAAGCGTTGACACACGTGTGCCCGGCCTTGCCAAGTCCGACGGAGACCGTACCCCTCCTCCTGCCCACGCGACAGCCAGGGCGTCGGCGACTTCGCCTGAGCGTGAACTTCGCTGTGTGTGCCGGTGTGCGTGATTTCTTTCCCTCGACGTCACGTTTGCGGGGTCCGTCCGCAGCGTCGGTTCCAGGCCGCCGCGGTGCGCCTGTGCCACGCGGATCTGCGACTCGGCTTCTAGCACCCGCGCCAGGCACCGGCAGCCGCTCCGCCGCCCGGCCCCGGCCCCCCGCTGGCGCCAAAAGGCCCC
>KE752649.1:0-12799 GCA_000465285.1 Eidolon helvum
CCACCCACCCACCCACTCAGCTCTGGAGCCACTCCTGAACTGCCGGGCAGTTAGAGAGATAGATCCTTTACAAACGCGAATCTGACCATAGCTCTGTCCTGCCTCTGGGCTTCTGCGCTCTTAAAATAAAGCCCTAAAGTCAACGGCCGATGGCCAAAGCTGGAGCAATTTAAGCGGCAAAATAAAGCAGCATTGGATTCTACTCCGAAGCATAGAAGACACCCATGAGTCCGCACTGATATACACGAGAGAATTAATTAATAAAGCGGGGAGAGGACCAATCTCCTGTGCAGAAGAATTACAAATAACTCACGTTGATGCTTTGCCCCTCAAGAGCAAGCACAACTCCCTATTGCGTAGGCGGGGGCTGGACACAGGGACGCCTTCGGGAGGAGATGCGGAGAAGGGGCAAAGCCAGCAGGCTGACGGGGAGGCGCCTGACAAACACGGCCTCAGCCAAGCAATCAAGGACCACGTCGACAGTCACAGACCACGTCAACAGGATGGACCTGTGATGTGATGCGATGAAAATGGCACTTTACATCTGTGATCTTCCCCCTCAAACCCGTAATTCCAGTCGAATCGGGAGAAAAACATCAGATAAATCCCAGTTGAGGGACATTCCACAGAATACCTCCTGAAAACTGTCCAGGTCATCAAACAATAAGGAAACTGTCATAGCCAAGAGACGCCTACAGAAACATGACGACTAAGTGTAATGCGGTGTCTGTCCTTAATGGCGTCCCAGGACAGAAAAAGGACATTAAGGGAACAATAAGAAAACCCGAATAAACTGTGGATTTCAGTTAATCATCATGTGTCGATACTGATTCATTAACTGTACCAAATGCACCACAGAGGTGTTAAGATGTCGATATTCGGGGAGACTATTATGCGTGGGTAAGTGGGAACTTCTTATACTATCATCCCAATTTTTTGGTTAAGCTAAAACTGTTCTTAAAAGAAATCTACTAATAAAACAAATTCTACCAAGGGGAAAAAACAATCCTTAACGTGACTGTGTGCCCCACCCTGGGCGCTGGTACTAGCCCCGCCCACCATGCTACCCTCCTTCCCTCCTCTCCAGACTCCGGGGACCTCTGCTTTCGCTCCCTTCTGTCCTCCGGGTTTCTACACACACCGTTCCTTCCCCTGTTCTCTCCCCAGCCCATGCGTAGTTCAGCCCGCTCAGCCCTCGGCTCCCAGCTTCCCCTGGAAGCTCTCCCCAGCCACCCAGACTGGTGGGGTTACAGGCTCCATCCACTCCCATGCTGCACCCCTCTTCCGTCCCATGCACGACTGTCGCTCTGTGTCTGTCTTCTCCAGCGAGCTGTCCGATCCACAAGGGCGGGGCGGGACCTGTCTGTGGCACAGTGTCTGGCCCAGAGTAACCCCAAGTTCCTGCCACTGACCATTCCGATGCGTAAATAAATGTGATTCGGAAGCAACACCAACAGAGTTGGCTCCAGGGAACAATCAGCAAGTGTAAGATGATCAGGATGCACCTGTGTGGGAAGTTGATCACCTGCAGCCCAGGTGACCTCAGGAGAGAAGGACCCTGAGCAGACAGGTGTCTTGGTGCCAGGGTATATCAGGGTAGCTCTCTGATCCCCCAGACTATCTGCCTCAGGGAAAGGTCTGGAGGGCTGTGTGTGTGTATGACAGAGATTAATTTCATCAAAAATCTATTTTAGCCCTTGGATAAGCTTGGTTCTCTTTTTTAAAATCAATATATATCTTAGGTACAGTAAAATTCATCCTTGCTATATAATTTCATGAATTTTGACACATACAGCCAAGTCACCACCACCACCACCATCAAAACATATTACCCCTTAAAAAGCCTCAAGGCCTCCTACTCCCGACAACCAGCCCCTGGCAACCATTCCTTGTAGTTTTCCATTCCTTATAGGTTTTTGCTTTGTTCCAGAATATCATATAAATGAAATCATACAGAATACAACTTGTTGAGTCTGGCCTTTTTCACTTAGCACAATGCATTTAAGAGTCATCTATTTTGTTGCATAAACCAGTAGTTTGTTCCTTTTTTATTACTGAGCAGTCTTCGATAGGATGGATCACCACGATTTGTTTATTCATTCACCGTTGGTGGGCATTTGGGTGATTTCAATTTTGGGGTGATTATAAATAAAGCTGCTATCAACACAGAAGTTTTTTAGGTGAATATATATTTTCATTTTTCACCGGTAAATACCTAAAAGTGGGTTTTCTCAGTCCTATGGTAATTGTATGCTTAACTTACATGAAACTAAAAGGCAGAATATCTATTTAAGAGTAATTTTTAAAATTTCTTTGATGCCCCTGGCCTTGGGCCAAGGGTGGAAACCTATGGGAGCCTGCCTCCTAGTGGATGAGACAGTACGAGCACTTTGGGAACTGGAGTATTCGTGGGTGTTTGGGGAGACACCCTTGGTTGGCCTTAGACACAGTGCGTATTTAATAAACGTGCATCATCTACCACTTTGCCCTCCCCCCACCCCCTTACAGTCTCGCCTTTTCCCTCTGCTTGGTTTTGGCACCTCTGTGCCTCCCCTGCTTGCTGGAGCCACGGGCTTTCCCTTCTCGACACACCCAGGTGTATTTAGCTCTTCACATAAAAACAGCCAAGACGGCTCTTTAGGGGACTTAAATAGCTAAGCAGAATGATTTCTAATCAGAACCACCTGTTTACATAGAACTAGGAGTTCCGTATACTTGCCGTGATGGTTAATTTTATGTGTCAACTTGGCTAGGCCACGGTAGCAAACACCAGGGTAGATGTTGCTGTGAGGGTATTTTTTGTAGATGAGATTAACATCTCAATCAGTAGACTACTGAGTAAAGCAGACTGCCCTCCGTAACGTGGGTGGGCCTCATCCGATCAGCAGAGGGCTGAAGAGAAAAAGCCTGACGTTCCCCGAGGAAGAGGAAACTCTGCCGGCGGCCGACGGCCGTCAGACTCAACCTGCAGCATCGCGCTTTCCAGGGTCTGCAGCCTGTCGCTGGCCTGCCCTGCGGTTTGAACTTGCCCATCCCCATATTTGCATGAGCCAATTTCTTAAAATAAATTCCTCTCTCTCTCTCTCTTTATATAGACATCTATATCAACAACCTCCTGGCTGTGTTTCTCTGGAGAACCCTGATGACAAACTTGCCCACACAGGGCATCCCGTCGTTACGTGGCATGCTTGCCAGCAGGAGAAACTTCAGATCAGCTGCAGCCCAAACGATCACAAACAAGGCATAACAGGTCCAAATTCTGACACCTTGTGGGCATTATCCCAAAGTCAGCTCACCCCGAGGCCTCCAAGGAAGACACCAGCAGACCCCTCCTCTCCAGGGGTAGCGGCTGTGGAGAAAGAGAGCTTTGTACGATACCTGTTCAAGCCCTTGGCTGGACCCTGGCAGCAGCGGGTGGAAGCTTCTCCTGCATCACCAGCTGAGGCCGCAGGCAAAGATGCGTGTTCCGGGGCTGGGGCAGGGTGATCGGCACGGGGAGCAGCTGGGGCGGTGCTGGGGACACAAAGGGAGAATTATTCCCAGTGGAACTGAGCTCATTAATGGCACATTCATGAGGCCCCATGTCCCACCCAAGCCACTCACCCACACGGAATGGCTATTTAAAGACCCAGCACACTGCCTCCCTGGGCCCCCACTGGTTCTCGGGGGCCTCCGCTGAGACACAGAGGAGGCACGCCCCACACTGCAGCAGCCCCCCGGCCAGGCGGTGAATTCCCGCCTCGTGAGGCTCCTGCAAACCTGGGGATTCTTTGACAGAGGCAGCTGGGGATTCTTTGATAGGGGCAGCTGGGTATTCAGGAGTCTCTGTGGGGTGTCTTGTTTGATTTTTGTTCAGGGAAGGGGCTTTTGTATAATCACTTCCAACAATTCTTTTACAGGCAAGGAAACTATGAGTTAGGAACTAAATGACAAGTTTGTAAACTCCCTGAGATTTGCCCCAAAAATCCCAGGGTGAGAAAAGTCAAGGCGAAAAGGCTGATGGGTAATCAAGGAACCTTCTCCCTGGGGGAGGAGGGTTTCTAGAGCGGAGGGATGTCCTTCATTCAGTGGGTGAGTGCCGCCTGCTGGACAGCCAGGGAAACGCCCGGCGAGCAGGGAGGCCCCCGAAGGACGTAGGGCAGGAAGGACACCCACCTGCACACACACCCTCAGAAGCCAAAAGGCACAAGGTGCGAAACTCACAATAGGGTGCCATTTTCCCTCTTTGGCGAAAAGCAAGGCTAGCAATGCCCCCCACACAATAAAGCCTGGGAACGGTTCTCAGGGTGGGCTGGCCCTCCCAGCCTCTCTCCAGCTGTCCACGCTGCTGTCCAGAGGGGAGCTGGCAGGGCTGAAGGTGGCCGAAGCCGGGCTGGAGGCTCCAGAGCCCTCCCTCCCGTGAACACCTGCAGAAAGCCCCCAGACTGCAGGACGCCTGGGCGTCTGTGTCAACGGGGTTCTGCTGATTGCCATGTTCTCTGACTCTGTCTACAAGGTCATCTGTCTGGCCTGGAGGACAGCTGCCAAGGGTGCCCCACACCCAACACACTGGAAGGGTCCTCGGTCTTGCCCCGAATCCCTGTCACAGCTCGGCAGGTCTTGCAGGACTCCCCTCGGACTCGACCCCCCTTCTGACACCCTCGCCCTCACCTGTGTTGCTCCAGCCTGACAGACCTCCCTCAGCACCCAACAACTACCAAAACAGCAGCAGCTCATCCCGATGGGGTGCCAGGTCCTGTGTGCCCTGCTCCGGGTGTCACCCTGGGTGCCCTGCACTGGGTGCCCAGTCCTGAATGCCCGGCGCTGGGTGCCTGACCCCTGGCCCTGTCCTAAGCGCTCTACACATATGGCCTCAGGTAACTCTCCAACAACACTTTGAGGTGAATGTTGTCATCCTCACTTTCCAGATAAGGAAACTGAGGCTCTCAGAGATACGGTCACTTGGCCAAGGTCACAAAGCTAGTAGGTGGCAGAGCCAGAACGTCAACTGAGGCACCAGATCCTTTGCCACCCACATGTCCACTTCCTAACGGACTCCCGTAGTACACACCTGGAAGCCCCACACTCACCCTCGGTGACACGGACCACTGAGGACCTGAAGACAACTAGGGAAACTGGACCGTGAGTCCCACAAGGACAGGGCGGCATGTGTCATCCTCACCCCGGCATCCCGACATCCAGCCAGCCCCCCGCCCCCCGCCCCGCCACAGCTACTATTTCCAGAGGCAGAGAGTGAGGTGGGGTGTCTGGACCGGCCATGATCGAGCTGGGGGCTGGGTGCAGAGGCTGGGCTGGAACCCACGCTGCCTTCTCCCCGGGGCCCCACAGAAACAGAGAAGAAAACAGAAATCAGAGAATAATGACCCCGAGTAAGCCCGGAGCAAAGGTGACGACGAGGGCTTGGGCGGAACCCAGCAAAAGTGCAAAGTGGATTCACAGAGGGAGTGACCTTGGTCGTTCGAACCGTTACCTGTAACAACCTGGACAGTGGCTAAAATAATATTGTTTTGTAAAGGAATGACTCAAAAGAATGACGCGGGCTTTTAAGCTGCTTGAAAGAACCATTTTCACACGCTGGAATTCTACCTTTTTTCATATTCGTAAGGAGTGAATACGCCACTCACCAACCCAGCTCCTAGTCTAAAACTGAGCTTCGTACAGAAAGGACACGGGCCGGGCTCCGTGCTCCGCACGCCCCGGGAAGACTCTATTTCATCAACGCGAGCTGCGGGAAGGCGGTCTGGTCGGGGTCTAGTCGGTGGTTCCGTGACTTTCAGGGCGCGATCCACGTGCAAGGACAGATTTCTGTCTCCGAACGCCCTGGCAGAGGGGAGGGGACACTGCCTGGGATCCGGGGCCTCCGGGCAAGGCTAGCTCTGTAGGCTGAAGCACCACGACAATCGTCCTCCACCAACGAGGACGCCCCCATGTCGCACGCGGCCCCCCATCCCCGAGAACGCCCTCGGGCTCCCCTCGGCCCTGCAGCCTCCTCCAGTCCGGAGACCATGGCGCCTGCTGCCTCCACCCTTGCACTGCTGGCCCGACCCCCAGGGCCCCACCCTTCCCGCACTGGCCTGCTCCCTCAGCCAAAGGCACCAAGCAGATGACTCAACAGCTCTGTTAAGAATGACGCTTCCCCTCCCTCCTGACCTCCAGCCTGCTGTGAGCCTGTCCCCAGTGGCTGGGCAGGTCAGGCCCCGACAGGGCTCTGCTCAGTGACTCCCAACTGAAGCTCTGACACGCGGACCCCCACAGACACCTCCTGGCTCCGACTTCCTCCTCGTCCCTCCTCACCCTCTTGCCCCCCAGGCTTCCTCACTGTAGTGCTACCACCAGCGGGCCAGGCCCCGGCGCCGGAAGTCAGGACCGTCCTTGATTCTCCCGGTTCTGTCTCATGCTGAGTCACCTCCCTCCCCCTTCCGGGATCCTCTCTGTGTGGCCACCTCTGCTGGCCCAAGCCTGCGGCCTCTCTGAGCAGGACTCCTGCACATCCTGTGCTGACAGGCCGCCTCCCCTCTTGTCCCTGCACCTCCAATCCACACGGACACCGCAATGACCAGCCTTGCGTTCTCATCAAGTCCTTGCCTTGCCTAAAACTTCCTGCCTTTGGAATGTGGGTGAAGCTCCCCAGCCTGCGGGCTCCCGCCAGCCACGGCTGTCCCCTCCCAGGCTTGTCCTCTCTCTCCTCTCCCACCATGCCAGCCCCCCCATGCTCCCGCCTCTAGGTCTTTGCGCAAGCAGACCCCGCCCTGAATGCCCGCCCGCCTCTCTCAGCCCCCCGGCCCCGTCTGCCCGCCTGCCTCTCTCAGCCCCCCGGCCCCGTCCTGAAGTGCCACTCAAACCAGGGAGCCTCCCACCCAGTGGGGGAACCATGCCCACCTGCACAGGCTGGACTGGGTCTGACCTCTGAGTATCTCATTTTCTGCTAACGTGTCCTTCTCCCCATCACCGTGGTCTCTGCAGCTCCCAGCACAGAGCCTGGCACACGGAAAGTGCTCAGCCCATGGGAGCCCCTTCCCTTCCACCACTGGCCTCCCGAGCAGGCCACCAACAGGACAGTGGGACAACTGTCCTGCCTTCTTGGAACCCCAGAGTCCAACCCTCTGAGGCAAGACCAGCATCGTAATTTGCAGACAAAATGGAATGCAAAGTAAACACACAGAGCCCCATATTCCCAAAGGGTTGAGAATGTCAAGACGGTGACAGCAGAGCATCGAACCAAGCACAGGGCCCTTGTGAGTGCAGGGCCCTGGTGACTGCCTGAGCTGCGCACCCAGGAAGCCAGCTCTGGTCCAAGACCCCGAGGAGGAGCTTACACAGGGTCCCTCTGAGGCCCCTGAGCTGGCAGAGCAGACATGAGAGGCAGGGAAGGACAGCCCAGCGTCTCCTTGCTAACTCCCGTCTCGGCTCAAGCCTCTGCTCAAGCCGGCTCAAGCCTCTGCTCAAGCCTCCCACGACCGGCAGCGACTCGTGGGCCTTTTCCGATGCCCAGAGCCACCCCCAGCCCTCCGGGGGACTCGCGACAGCTGCCAAGCCCGGCACCGAGGTGGGCAGAGAGAGCACTAGATGGGGTTCCACACGTCGGTTCTCCCTTCTCCTCTGCAGGGCTTTTACGTTCTCTTTCCCTTGATCTCTTCCCCTAGAAAGTGGGCCAGGGGGAGGGTAGAATGATTTTCTAGTTATAGAAGTCCAGATCCCTTTTCCCATTTAAGGAGTTAATCAATGTTTTCCAAGCCTTCCTGAAATAACGAAAAGGCTGAATACAAATTCGCGCAGGGTGTCTATATTTTTGGAAGATGAAGACAATGATTTAACTTAAGCCTGTTGTTTATTTTCTTACAAGTAGAGTTGACAAAGAAGGCACATAAACCACCACACTTTCAGCAGACAAGGCAGTTAGTTCCTTCCTGCTGGGCCCAGCTGGCCAGGATCTCAGAAGCCTTCTAGACATAGGTCCCTAAAAGGAACCGCCACTAAGGGGTCAGAGGTTACCATCCCTGATTCAGTACCTCGCCAAGGTCCTCACAAATAACAACGAGTCCCACTAACCATTGTGGTGCAGTTTCCACCCACACAGGACCTGAGAAACAGGGGACGTTCCTTCAGGGCTTGCATTCGGCCCCGCGGCCCGACACGTCCAGCTGCAGCGAGATGCTGTCAGCGACTGTTGTCCTTCGATTCCCTGTTCGGGGCTTGTGAGTCCTTCCTGGCAGAGCCCCCGCTGAACTGACGGCAAATTTCATTTCAGAGATCGGCTGGAGTTGCCAAATTAAGCCCTTGTCCAAGGACAAACACCAAAGTGACCCTGGCTGTCATGGAAGGGTGATAACGGCCCCCAAGCTCCAGGCCGAACACATCACGTCCTGTCGGGCCAGATGGGCGACAGCGTCTTATCTCTCATTTCGTATCACCATCTGGAAGGTATTAGCACAACAGCCTCCCTCACAGGCCTCTCGATTTTTTCTTCTTGAATCCCCAAGTGCACATGATCACGTCATAGGCCAAGCGCCGAGGCCAGAGACAGCTCAGATGGAAAGCACTGTGAAATTACTGGTTTGGAAAGCGAAGCTTGGTCGATCAGAGCACTGGACAGTCAGCCCCACGGAGGCCCAGGATCTGATGAAATGAGCCTAGCAATGGTTGACAGATACAACACGCACCTCTGAGACACCCAGCCACCGGACAGCAACAAAGCCAAAATCGGAAGGTGCCCAGAGGGGGCTTGCAAATTGGCTGGAAACTCCAAGGCAGACGCATCGAGCTATTTCTAGTGGCCAGTGAGATAAACCAGCATGTGAACTTCGGCCCACGTGAGAATTTGAGCAGCCCCCAAACGGGCTCTGCACAGTTAACCCTGAACTGGCCTGTCAGTTCTTCCTCAGAATGCTGTGACCCTCCTTCCCCTCACAGGGTCGGCCCAAGCCAAACAATCAGAAAGGAAAATGTTTACTAAAGGGAAGCCATAAACACCAGCCGGAACTATACAAGAGGCTTTGATCTGGATTGACGAGCCAGGTCACTAACTCCCACCACTGTCCCTGTCCCTAGAAGCTCTTTGGGTCCTCCAGGTGCAAGATTCCTGACCGGCCCTGGTTACAGAGATGGGAGGACAGACGGCCAAAAAAACTGATCTCAGTCACACAGACAAGATTTATCTCTTTAATCAGAAAGTCAAAATCTCCCTACACAGATAAAGCAATTCACAAACCAAGAAAAACCAAAATGAAAACGAAATCCTGTGTTCATGTGACCACATGAAGTCGTCAATATTTGACAGTTGCAAATATAGCAACTCATGTGCTTCAACCTAACGGTAGCCAGGTGGACACTGGAAACTCAAAGGTTCTGACCAGATATATAGGCACACCCCAATTTACTCAGCAGGCTGGATCCTGGTTACATATGTTTGTCTCACGAATGTGTACCTTTTCAATGGTACAAAGGAATTCTGTTACTCAGAGACGACTTGTGGGTGATTGCTTTCCTAAATTTAAACCATAATAACTCCCTTAATTGTTCAGTTTTTAATAGGCGCTTGCTCAGAGAAAGGTTCACCTAACCTCTGTGAGATAGTTTGAACCCACCCGTAGTTGAAAGACAAAAATCCTCCCGTGCAAACAGATGAAACCAGAATAAACCACAGGGTCTGGAGCAAGAGAGGAAAACAGAAGCTGTAAGTCAGGATGGATTCCCTGTGCCTTCAGCTTCGAAAAATTCTAAAACTCTGTTTCTGAATTTGGAAACTCTCGCGAGGCTATGCGGCTGAGCAGGAGCTGGCCCTCCGCCACCAGCTGCACAGGGTCTGGAGCAAAAGAGAAAAACGGAAGCTGTAAGTCAGGATGGATTCCCTGTGCCTTCAACTTCGAAAAATTCTAAAACTCCGTTTCTGAATTTGGAAACTCTCGCAAGGCTATGCGGCTGAGCAAGAGCTGGCCCTCCGCCACCAGCTGCCGGGACAGGTGTCTCTGACCCCGAGGGGCTGTGAATAGTCAGACAGGTGAGGAGAAAAGCATCAGACAAGACCTCCTTACCCAGCGGTTCCCCGAGTGTGGACCCCAGACCAACAGCAGCGGCATCACCTGGGAGCTGGTCAGCAATGCCGAGTCTCGGGACCCCCTGAATCAGACACTCCGGGGTGGCGGGGAGCAGTCATCTGAGCTATAACCGCGCTATTCTGATGTTTGCTAAGGTCTGACTCTCACGGGCGTGAGTCAGGTGAGTAGTCTTCCAGCTGTGTTCATGCGGTCCTCCGGGTCTGCATAGACCCATCTGGATTCCTGACTACGGGAAAGGCACAGGAGGTTCCCGGATGCACCCAAAGTGTCCCCAGTTCACTGATTACTAAACGGTGGTACAACTGGGCAATCTGGTCATTTGTAGAATGTTCTCGAAGGTGTGGGCTCAGCTCTCTGCACCATCCAGAGATGCCAAGAGCAAAACGGGAGCTCAACCACTTCAAGTGGGTTCGAGGGCTCTTCCTGAGGAGAAAGCAAGTTTTGATGTCCTCTAGGGCTTTAATAAAAAAGGAGTGGCGGTCGAAACTCCTCCCACTTTGCTTGAGAAGTGCCTCAGAGATGGGGGGAGGGGGCTCTCTCTTCCTTCCTATCCCGAAAGAGTTCTTGAAAGGGGAGGAGACGGCACCGAAGAATTAGCAGGCGACAGGCAAGGAGAGAGAGAAGCCTGTTCTGCTTTCCTCTCAGGTGGCTTAAATCAGATGCTCCAGTCCCGCTTTTTATTTTTAATAATGTTTTAAAAACATTTTTAAAAATTTAATTTCAGTTTAATGTACCAACGCTATTTCTGTAGAGAGGGCTGCTACAGCCTCCCCCCATCCAGTTTCCTTCTCCTCCCCTGCCCCAATCTCGCCCTCTCCTCTCCTGTCTTTAAACAGGAAGCAGAGGGGGGACCCTTGGGTGGTGCTGCAGTCTGAATGTGCCCCCCTCAAATTCATGAGTTGGAGTCATAACGCCTAAGGCGATGGTGTTAGGAGGCAGGGGCGTCTGGGGGTGATTAGGTCATGAGGGTGGGGGCCTCATGAATGGGATTAGTGACCTTCTAAGAGAGAACCCCCACAGAGCTCGGTGGGGGGGGGGAGTTCCACCATATGAGGACACAGCAGGACATCTGCAACCAGAAGAGGGCCCTCACCTGACCACCTTGGCACCTTGATCACGGACTTCCAGCTTCTAGAACTATGAGCAATAAATTTCTGTTTAAAAACCACCCAGTCTGTGAGCACAAACGGACGAAGACTGGTGGAATGGGGAGAGGGCCTTGCTGAGGGTTGAAAGGCCACTGCTACACACGCGCAAGGTTAAGTACAGCTGATCCTCGTTACAATGTAACATCACCACAGACATTGAACTAGCAAATATTGAACCATCGTTCCCAGGGGAATTACAGGGCTAGGTTCCTGCCAGCCTCTGGTCACCATTTTCGTCAACCAATCAATACATAACTTTGTTTTATTGTGTTTCTGTTTAAAGACACCTTATCTAATATAGTAGTCCCCCTTATCCATGAGGGATGCATTGCAAGGACCCCAGTGGATGCCTGAAACCAGATAGTACCAAACCCTACACATTCTGTGTTTTTTCCCCATGCATACATATACTTTACGGCTTCTCTTTGGCATAGCCAAATTGCCAACATCACTACTCTTGCGCTTTGGGGTCACTATTAAGTAAAATAAGAGTTAATAGAACGTAAGCACTGAGATACTACAAGAGTCAATCCTAGAACCAAGACGGTTACTAAGTAACTAATGGGCAGGAAGTGTAAACAGCATGAGGAAATGGACAAATGGATGATTCACGTCCTGGGCAATTTAAAACTTATTAATTGTTTATTTCTGGAGGGGGGGATTTAATATTTTCAGACTGCAGTTGACTGCAGGTAACTGAAGGTGTGGAAAGAGAGACCAAGGATAAGAGGGGACTACTGTACATGTTGTTGATTCGTTAACATCAAGTTCGTGGGCAACATCACTACTATGGCTGAACGAAGCTTATCCCACCCAAGCATCTTCCCCATAAGGCACATCCCAGCCTTCTTGTGCTTAGAAACACCACACAGCGCTTCAGCATTACACTCGGGGGCCATTTTAAACGGCAAAATCGACAAAACGCGCAAAATTACAAAAAGAAACATGGCACTGTATACACCTTGAGAGGACTTGGTTACATCATGAGAGCCACCCCAGGAAGACAGAGCATCGCTTCGCTCCACCTCGGCCAGGGCCATGCATGTCAGATGACGCATATTTTCTGCTATTCTGTACGTGTCCATGAAGGACCACGAAAAAGCCATGAGTACAGATCTCGGGCTTACCAATAAATCCTAGTGAACAGGCAATTTCACAAATATGGAATCTGTGTAAGGGAGATGGACCATATTTTGTGGAGACAGTTGGTAACCAAAGCCAGACCAACCCCTGTTCCTCTGAGAACTGCTGCTTTTCCACCAATTCCGGCAAAGACAAAACAGGACAACTCAGGACGATTGTTCATTAACGCTGGCAAGGCGCCAAAATTGCACGGTTGGCACAGAGATCTACTTGAATCTTTCCACTAGGAAATAAAACCAGAAAGCTGGCCAAGTTCTCAGCCCCGATATACTCTATACTTAGCCACTGGTTCCTTCCTGCACCACGTGATCACACTTAGTCATGGTCACAGGTGACACTTCTTCATTCACTGTCTTCCTTGGTCGTGAGAGAGGTCAGTGATGTAGGCGGGACCCTGGAGCCCCGGCATGAGGGACCCTGGCTCCAGCCCCGGCCAGGGGGGGAGTTGGGGAC
>KE752650.1:2179-17481 GCA_000465285.1 Eidolon helvum
AAAATGGAAGCTCCCTCACACTCCAGGGCCAGCCCTCACGGGCCTGCCGCCCCACCCCACCCCCAGGGCCCTGTTCAAATAGCTGGAGACAGTCCCCAACGAAACTCGAATTGTGGAAGAAGAGACTGCCCTAACCTTTCTAACACTGCTCTTGAAAAAAACACATAGTCTCACGAAACCGCATGGCAAAACTTTTGGTGATAAAATACAACACGGGATGGTAATATGGATTGCAAAGAAGCCGTGCCTCACCTAAAACACTGCAGCCGAGTAGGCTAGGCTGAAACCAGCCTCCCTGTACTACGCAGAGCACACCGCCCTCCTTCCCACACGCCCGGCTTTCCAGCAGAGGCCCGGGCATCACTGACATTCAGCACGTGTCCCAGGGTGAGCCCTGTGCCTGCCCCAGGGGGAGCAGACGTAGTAACATGCTCACATGGGTGCCACACTCTCAGAAAGCAGAGCTATGGAAGGGGGCTCAGGCCAGAAGGGAGCTGGTCCTTCCCCAGACAAAACGATGTCCCACAAATTCCTTTAAAATAGTTTTTAGATTGTAATTAGAATTTGGATGGCAAATATTAGACACACGTGCACATTTCCAGATCTATCTATAAGCCTTTCCCATCGATTTAGCCCAACTTGATTGTCTGCTTAAAATGTGTGAATTATAGTTTTACTAAAGCATAAGTTACATACCATAATATTCACCTCATAAGTATTGTGTACTAGTCAATGTCTTTTAGTGAATTTACAAAGTTACACAAATGTCACTACAATCTAGTTCTAGAACACACCCATCATAAGCCCATTTGCCACCAATCTCTGCCCCCACCCCGGCCCCAGGCAACCATCTGCTTCGGTCTCTACCAATTTGCCTTTTCTTGATGTTCACGTAAATGGAATCATACAATAGTCTTTCTTGTAGAGTGTGTTACACTTTAAAAGTTATCAAAGTCACTGGCTAAAAAGACTAATGGAGAAGTTCCTTTGACACACCTGCCGTCATGGGAATACTTTCCTTTTTCATGGGAGAAGGAAACGAAGTGAGATGGGAAGAGCAGTAGGAGTGAGAAGCCGGCAGTTGCTGGCGGGTAGTTACCCGGGGTGCAGAAGCAGGAGCTTGGCCCTGACACTCTGCAGGTGGGCCTGGCTTCCCCTAAACACACAGCCTGTCTGGGACATTATCTTTCGTTTTTGTTGTCAAGGGCAATTTGGACTCTCTAAAAATCAGAGCGTGGGACCTGGGTGCCAGTATGTTGCCAACAGCCGTCTCAAAGTGGGGAGAGCACAAGCCTGGGAAGAAGACCCTCTGGGCCCCCGAGCAGATCGGGGCCCCGAGTACGAGCCCTCACGCCACCTAGAACTACTGTTGTCCTCATCACCATTTGCAACGACACATGCGTGTGATGATTTACTGTCGCTCTGCTGCACTAGCCTCACAGCTCCAAAGGGCAGGAGCCATATGCAGGTCTGTTCCCCTCTGTAACCCAGGCATCCAGCACGGCGCCTTGGCACATAGTAGGTGCCGCATTAATACCCATCAAACTAGCCAAGTAACTAATGGGGTACCATGGCGCTCTGGAAATAAGGACTGGCTGTCAGGGGTGACAGAAGAATACTTTGCCTAGAATCAAATCTAGATTTAGAGGGGAAAACACAACCGTGAATTTGTGTAACCATGAGAATGTCTGTGTATGTCAGAATAGGAAGTCAGCAAGCGGTCAGAACAGAGGCTACACCTCCACGGGCCCCTCATGAATCAGGCCAGCGACCTGTGGCTGCTTCAACCACAGTGCCCTGGGCTGCACCTGGGCAACAGAGACCAGCTTTCATTTTCTGAAAGGAACACAGCACCAGGCCTGCAGCCTGTGGTGGAAGGCAGGGCGGGCCGAGGTGGACCAGCGTTCGTGCCCTGCCGAGCATCTGTGCTACAGCACTTCCGAACCCCAGGGCCCATTTGCTCGGGGTCTGCAGTGCCGCTAGGGCTCACTCGTACCTGGGTCAGTGTTGACAACAACTTTGCTCTGAATGAGCTTGGAAGAGGAGAAGCCGATCTCCAACAGCCAAGGCCTGAGGTCCACGTAAGCATCTTCGAGTTGCTGGAGCACATAGACGAAGAACTCGGATACCTCCTCCCCCTTGCTCTGTACCAAGTCCAGAATTTTGCGGACCTGTTGGCGACATAAGCATGACAGTGTGAGCTGGTGCTAGGGGGAGGTCCTTCCACTGGGAGGCCCGCACGGCAGGGCTCCGAGCACTTACAACAGCCCCAAGCGTGACCGTCCACCCCGCTGGCGTGAGATGTTAGACACTGAACGGCTAGAATCGGTGGAATGGGCCACCTTAGCGAGACATAAATCTACACACCCCTAAGAAACCAGGAGCCTCCACGAGCCTAAAATTGAAAAGGCCAGACTCCCAGCTCGGGCCAAGCCCACCCCTGGAATTCCCTCTTCTCCTTTTCCCTCCTGACCTAATACTTCTGCTCTCTGGGAATGATGCTGAGGGGAGAAAGTCACACAGAGCCACACAGCGAGCGGATAACAGACCTCCATGTAAGTTATATCTTAAAAAAAATAAAAAATAAATAAAAAAAAAGCTTTGTGTACTATTAAAACCACAGGGGAAAAATGACCAAAGTGTGCACTTTTCCCGGAAGCCATTCTGGTCTCTTCTTAGCCCAGCAGGATCATGTTACAAACACGTTCTGTCACTCCTCTAAGCAGAAATCAGTTTAAGATCTTGCCCATTTCAGTTTTGAGGAGATGACACAAAGCCGGAGCAAAACTAAGGGCCGCTAAGACTTCCCGCAGCGGGCTGGCGACAATTCCTCACTGTGGTCCCTGCTCTGGGTGCGGCCATTCCCGAGCCAGTCCCACCAGCAGTGAGCAGCTCTGTGGAGTTTAAAGGCCCTGAAGAAAATCACTGCTAGTGTTTTATGCTCATTTTCTGTTTCCCTCCTACTAATTTAAAGTGGATTGTAAAATGGGTTGTTTGGGAACCAATGCACTTAGCCACGAGGGCCAAGAGGTCAAGGAATCCGCTCTTGACACGAACTCAGAGGTACAACACATAATTGTGTATAATAAGCCCTAACCTCAAGGCTTTATGTTGTAAAACGGACCCCAGTGGGAAATTCCGCCCAATGTACTAAGCTCCCAAGCGCTTCATTCAGGTCAACCAGGAGAAGCCCCTTCCGGCCACCAAGCTTCGCACCCTGCCAAGGCCAATCCCGGTCGCCGCCAGCACCTTGTCGGGCTGCATGGGGCAGGCACCCACGATCTCCGGTATAATAAGCCTTAACCTCAAGGCTTTATGTTGTAAAACGGACCCCCGTGGGAAATTCCGCCCAATGTACTAAGCTCCCAAGCACTTCACTCAGGTCAACCAGGAGAAGCCCCTTCTGGCCACCAAGCTTCGCACCCTGCCAAGGCCAATCCCTGTTGCCACCAGCACCTTGTCGGGCTGCGTGGGGCAGGCACCCACGATCTCCGCGTCCTCGTCCGAGAAGTAGTCATTCTTCAGCAGGTTGTCCACCAGACACTGCGTGTTGCGGATGTGAGTGACCAGAAGTTCACGGTTGATTTTCAACAATTTAACGTAGGAGTAGGACGCTGATGGGATTATTTCCATCTCACTGCAGACCTGCTTTTCCATGGTGAAAGGTGCAAGCGGCTCCTTTTTCCAAATTCATCTTCAGCTGCATGTGTCTTCCTGGCAGACGGGCAATCAGGAGCCAGGGCCCCTCCTGCTCAGTGCAGTCCCTGAAGAGACACATGAAATCACCAGTGGAGCAAAGGCCATGGGAAAGGTCCCTCCCCCTCTCCCTTCCTGGAATTTGTCTGCTCAGAGCAGGAGGGAGTCATGCTTAAGACACTGGCCTGAGATGCAGTAAAGAAAAAAAAAATCATAATTTAATTGCCTCCGTTTGGGTTCCATCGCTGAGGTAGGTGACTAGGGGTACACAGCTCTTTTTGTCAGTTTGTTTGTTTAGCAAAACTTTTAAAATTCGTACTTTATTAAGTGTGTCTCAATTCTAGACTGGGATGGAGATGAAGACGTATGTCATCTTCCATAGAAAGGTTCACTAGGTTTGGAGGTTTCTGCATACTCTGAGAGGGGGAAGAGCCCAGAACTGGGGGCAGAGGAACTGTGGGGGCTGCTGGGAGAGGATCTGAACGGAAAATGGCCTGAGGAGAGAGACAGCCAGCATGAAGTCTCCTGCGGGAGCCGGAGCCCAGGAACCTGGGAACAGTGACATCTCTGTCATCGCTGCCCGTTCTATGCTATGCTGTAGCCCTCCCCACAACCCTCTTCCAGCTGTCCTTACATCTTTAGCGAAGTCTGCTGTGTATAGGCCCCTTGGGGAATAAAGGTGGAGCGATGCTATGTGAGGAGTGAGGCAGGGCTGGGGGTTGGGGGGCCGGGTAGGTGGCAAGAGGGAGAACTGGCCCGGACTTCAGACTTTTCCAAGTGGTAGGTGACCAGGAGAGACCACCTCCCAGAAATGCTTGGGAACCTCATGCTCGTGCTGGACTTCCTGTCTGGGCCGGAACAGGGGCCCAAGCTACATGCATATTAAAAAACAACTTGGGATCATCTAAGCTACCCCCAACATCGCACTGATTTCTTTCTTAGAAGATCCCTCAGCCACTTCTGCAGTCATCCTTGTGAATATAAAATAGATACAATCTTGGAAGTAGAAAAGCCTTGGCCACTTAGTCCTTCATCTAGGTAGGAAAACCCACACATTTTAGAGAGATAAGGTAAAAAAAATTCACGGACTTCTAAACACTGTTGACATTCAAGTCCAGTGGTTCTTAAATTTATTTCCACCAAGTCACACATGAGTGTCCTAGTCTTTGATGCACTTTCGTTTTTCCTTTCCTTTTATAACCTGGGTGATTGAGCAGGAAATAGTACAATGTAACATATTAAGTAATAGAAGGGCAAGAGGTCCTTACCAAAAAAGATTTGAATGGACGAAAACCCTTGGTTAGTTACTATTCTGCTAAAAATAAGCATATCTATTAGACATTAATTCCGCCTCTTCTGTGGTGGTTAATTCTATGACCCGCTTTAGGACCCAGAACCTTAGGAAATTCATTCTCTTAAGGTGGTGGGGGGCAGGCAAAAAGAGTCCAAGGGGTGGGAAGGCTTGGAGTGGGAGGGGCCTGTGTAGCTTGGGGCTGAGGAGGAAGGATGCTCCATCCCACCAGGGCCCACAATAATGCAATGAAGAGAGCCTCCTGCTAACTTCTGAGAGACACAGGGTGTGAGCAAAAAACACCTTTGTTCTTTGAGATTCTGAGCTTTTGGAATTATTTGCTACTTTAGCACCACTAGCGAGCCTGACGGACACCATAATTTTGGACAAGAAAAGCATTGGTAAACTGAGGCCCAGTTTCCAGGGAGCTGTCAAAGGCCAGATGGTTGGAGGCAGAGCAGGAACCATTAAGAATCTGGCTTCCCACAGTCCTCTCCCTTCCGACAGCAGTTTCTATAGGACAGAATTCACCTCAGTAAAGAACCACTCATGGGAAAGATAAGCCACTCCAATTTTTTTTAAATATCATAAAACTGACTTTATTTAGAGACTCGAGTTAAAATAAAGCACCATTCCTTGCCTTACTCAGACTTAGAAGTAATCGAAATGAGAAATACTGATTTATTGAAAAGAAAAAAGGCGAAAATAGATAGTAAGCCACTCATACTTTTTTTTTTCAATTATAGTTGACAGTCTAGATTTTATTTTGTACTAATTTCAGGTGTACACCATAGTGGTTAGACATTTACATAATTCACACATGCTCTTGATTTGTACTGAGGTGGCCGTGTTTGCTGGTTGTGGTCCCAAGTCCTGTTCCCTCACTCTTCCGAGCTACTTAGCCCACACCAAACTGTAGCCATCTTACCCAGTCCACCGCCATGACCCCTGTCAGCATCATCGGGAAGACACCATGATTAGTGATAAAAAAGAATGTGATGGAGCCATATGTACTGACATAGAAAGGTCTTCAAGACATATTATCACTTAAAAAATACAAGCTGCTGAGAGAAATATAGAGTATAATAACATATAACTGGCCCACATTGCCTGCCTTACAAACACACAAAACACTATATATTTCCTGTAAGCATACATTTACAAACATAAATGCAACAGAAATATCTGGAAGAAGACACACTTAATGAGGAGAAAGATTACTTATAAACAGGGAAGAAGGTACCAAGACTGGTGTAGTACTTTTATTTGTAACGCTTTAATTTTTTACAGGAATATATACTTGCGTAATTTAAAGTGTAGCCAGCAAATACCATCTCTGGCAAAGCCACAACCTGCCAAACACAACATGGGCTTCTAAAATATTCTATCTATCACGACTGGTATAGTACTTCTTTTGTAACGCTTTAATTTTTTACAGAAATATATACTTGCATAAT
Organism: Eidolon helvum; assembly: GCA_000465285.1. Taxonomy (NCBI): domain Eukaryota; kingdom Metazoa; phylum Chordata; class Mammalia; order Chiroptera; family Pteropodidae; genus Eidolon; species Eidolon helvum. The sequence goes on from KE752650.1 coordinate 8,624, forward strand.
TTAAAGTGTAGCCAGCAAATACCATCTCTGGCAAAGACACAACCTGCCAAACACAACATGAGCTTCTAAAATATTCTATCTATCACAGTCCTGGACAATAGGAAATGATAATTGATATTTATTTATTGAATTCAGATTTAATAAGGTAAAATAAAGCCATCATTCCCCGCCTACCTCAAACAGGTACCTGCCTACATCAGAGATCATATTACCCAGGACTGTAAAACGTCAGTTAGAATAGGCTCCCCCAAACTGATGGTAAACCCCAGCATAACGGGACCACACATGTCCACGAAAGTCAAGGATTGTATGTGACTCTCCTCAAGGAAACTACTTCTCTCTGGAGTAAGATTCATTTTGGTGAATAGGATTCGCAGCCTCCTCAGACCAGTTTTACCATAATAAACATGATAGCACGATGTTTGTTCATATGAGCCACTTGAGTATTCAGGGATAAAGCGGTGATGTGAACAGCATGACTTCATTACTCTCAAGTTGCTCAACAATGAGGCGGGTGGACTAACCCATCCCAACAGCAACTGAATAGGAAGCTAATATCAAGCATATTTTTATGCAATTTTGATAGAGCTGCAGACAGAACATACACAATGGGTCAGGTCAAACTGGTTCCTACTTTCTCTGCTGCATAATCCATAAAATCATTAGCTCAGTTTTGCTTCCAAGTTTCAGAAACTAAATAAACACAAGAAGTTTCCAAAACTAAAAAAAACAAAAGCCGCCATTCTTGATTGGGTCTACATAGAACCCTATCTCTCATGATTGGTTTTTGTATTTTGTGAGGTTTTTTTTTTCTCTATTCATTTTTCATGTTTTGTTTTCAATTTTTTCACCTGGAAAACAAGCCCAGTCCTGTATGCCTCTACTATACCAGAAAACTACTAACAGCCCCTTCCTGAGAAAATTTAGCAGATGGATGAGGCTACAATTATTATTTGAAGCTTTTAATTCTATTAACACTCGTTTACATTAAGTATCTGAAAGCCTTTAATTCCTCAGAATTTCAAAGCAGGTACAAACATCAGTCTGTCTCTCTCAATATCACCTCTCGCTCTTTCTCCATCTCTCTCTCCATCTTTCTATCTCCTTTTTTTCCTCTTTCTCTCTTGTGAAAGTACCACAAAGTTTGAACTCTAGACACAGACACTCCCACCCTGACTATGAAGAAAGGAATGCAGCCACAGCTCCAGGGCGGGAGAGGATGGAAGGCAGACATCCTCCCTCAGCGGCCTGGGCCTTCTGGGAAGCCACGTGTCTGGGTCCACATCCCTCAGAACCACGCATCTTCTGCTGGTCAAGAAACCCTGCCGAGTGCGTGCAGAGCCAGCCCCTCCATTACCTGCCAAAGCCGTGGACTTCTGAAGTAGAATAGAATGTTCTCCAACATCCTCATTTTAGAAACAAGGAAACTTAGGCCCTGCTCGATCGACTAGAACTAGAACCTGGTCTCTTGGCACTGAAGCAAATGCTTCTTTTTTTTTTTTTTACTTCAGGTTGGAGGAGCTCCCTCGGCTGCTGAGTGTCACCTCCTACCCCTACTCCCAGCAGGGAATGACACCTGTGAGATTGAGGAAAGGGTGGGGGCTCCCCCAGTCCCTCTCTCCCTAAGGGAATATCCTCCTATGGTACCTTATCCCCACTTCTCACAGAGGATGGTGTCCTTTCCTAAATTCTCCCTTCCCAACGACTGATGGTGGCAGTGAAGGGCAAAGACTCAAAACCAGGCTGCCTGGTTCCAATCACTAGCTGTGTGATTTAGATACCACCACCCTTCAGTGTTCTTACCTGTGAAAAGCAGATAATCATAGCACCTACCCCCCAGGGTCACTGTGAAGATTCAATGAGTTAAAACATAGTGTATTTAGAACAGTACTGGTCACATTGGAAGCATGATCATGTATCATGATCATGTATCATGATCAAGAAGGTGGCACAGGCCAGGACTTTTGTCTGGTTCATCTTTGTGGCCTAGCACTTGACTAAGAGGAATGGTGTCTGTCTGGTTAGTCACTGTATCTCCAGCATATAGAGGATGCTAGATAAGAAACTGTCAAATGAATGAACCTGGCACAGGGCCCTGTTGATAGCAGGTGCTTCATCAGGGCTCATTGAACGACTATGTGGGTTTCCAGAGTTCCCAGGCTCATTTAGGGAATGTCATTTGCTGAGTTTACCAGTGGATACATTCCACTTTGCAGGCACCAGTATTTTTTCACTGCGCTAAGGCATCTGTATTAGCCGCTGTCTTCACAAGTTTTACCAGAGCCCAGCTCTCAATTTTCAGAGTGCTGTCTATTCGTTCTCGAGACAGAATCACCTACTGCTTTGTGACAATGCCTCAGCTTGCAAAAAACAGAGTTCCAAAACACCCTGCTTGATATTCCTATGATGGACCTGTGAATACAAATATCCTAATAAACAGAAGACAACAGAGTCTTGAATCAGAAACCAGGGTCTGGAACTCGGTAAGTGGGGTTAAGTGATTACGCAGAAGAAAGTGCCACAGAGCAACAGGTCCGGAAGCCAGGGGACATCTGGAGATGGCATTTAGGACTGACATAGAAAGTGTCTCGGGCTTCCTAAATTAAAGGCACTCCACAAGAATAAAATGAATTCGTCACTTCGGAGGCTTGTGTTGAAACTTGGCCTTGAGTAAATAAACACTCTGCTGATTGCTGGCCAAAGCACTTAGCCTGAGACTTTTATTTACCCCGCTTGAATGTGTAGCCACAGGCAGCAACTCTCTAGGACACCAATCCACCCCGAAGCTCAGCCAGAGGGCACCTGGGATGTGTTGGGGTGACCCTAAGGGGCACTGAGAGGTCGAGAAGATGGCAAGTTTTCCCAAGAGGCGGCACACCTGGGCCTGGACCACCTCAGAGCCCTCACCCAGCATGCTGCCATCACAGGACTAGGCCCTCCCAGCCAGCCAAGGTCCTATTGCCTCTCACATTGTGACCTCGTGACAACCTCACAGGAGTGAGGAGAAAGAGGGTAGTGTAGACAGCCCCTAAAGTCGGCCAGCAGGCACTGTGAGGTCGGGACCCCTCATGGCTTGGAGGTCTTTCTGTGACCTAAAAATTCCAAATAAAGAATGTCTTTTTTTCCCAAACTCTGTGCCTTTTAAGTGTATGCAAATTCCCCAGTAGATGAATAGGGCAAGGAACACAGCTCTTTCAGGCTAAATCCAGAGAGGGAACTGACGAGCATGAAAAAGTCCCATCCCCTTTCCTTTGGCCACAGGGACCCCAGAATTTTTCACCTACAGACCTTGACACTCTGACACTCACATTCCCAACCTGCCTCCACTCTGTGGGGCCTTTTGCCAGGGAGGATGGGAATCGGCCCACACCCATCCATCAAGGCTCCTGCTGAAGGACGCTGGCCCCTAGGAGGCCGGCACGCATTTACACACCTCTGCCCCCCCAAAACACAGAGCAGGTGCTTGTCAGGCAGACTGGGCTCTGGATCCTGGTTCTGCCATCTTTTCTTTTCTTCTGAGCTCAGTTCTTTCATCTGAAAATTGAAACCATAATTTCTGTCTCCAGAATTGTTTTATACATTAAGACAAGGTTTATAAAGTTTAGTCAATAGAGGTCATTGATTAGCATTTTCCTGTAGATGACTAACATAGAGAAAAAGCAGAGGAAGAAGGGCTCCTCAAGGCCTCCCACTTCCTTTACAATAAAATTCCAAGTCCTTCCCAGTCCAAGAGGCTCTGCTTGGCCCGAGCGTGGTTCATTCTTTAGCTCCCTCTGCATCCTGCTCAACACACCCACTTCTTCCTCACCCTTCAGCCTCCAAACCTGCTATTTCCTGCATCCTCAAGAATTAGTTAAAAAGGCTCATTTGTGGAGAGGCATATCCCAGACTCCCCTAACCCTGATACAGATTTGCTATTGTGTTGTTTTCACTGCCAGCACATACCACCATTTATAACTGTATCTATTTGTGTGTTTCCTATCCCTTCTTCCTCCAATAGCCAGCAAACTCCATTCTGCCAAGGCCGGGTCTGTTTCATTCATTACTATACCCCAACACTTAATAGACTCCTGGCACCAGCACCATCTTCTGATAATATTTGTTGAATCAGCGTGATAAAGAATTAAAGCCCCAAAGAGCCAGGAGGAACTGGGAGCTACAGATAGCGTTCTAACTGCCTTCATTCCGCAGCCAGCTGGAGGGCCAGCGAAGTACTTCACACCCACAGGAAAGCCAGAAAAACAGTGGCCACCTCAGTCAGTCTGAAATGCCAAAGCAACCAGAACTCACTCATTGGAGAATTTGCCTTTCTGGGCCCAGACCTCCACTGGCTCATGCCTCTTGGAAGATTGTCACAGCTCCATAAGAGGCAAACACTACTGGGATGTAAAGGAGAGGGGAGATGAGTAAGGAATCATTTAAAAGGTAGTGAGTGTACTTGGAACAGGCCACTGCATCCATGACAGGATGTTAAGTCCTTTCGTGTCCACCTGAGCCCACTACCAGGCCCGGTTTATGCCTTCTCAATTACCCTGCACACCTGTCTGAGTGAGAGTGTTTTATTATACCCAGGCTAATGATCTCAGTGCACTCAGATGACATTTATCTCAAAATAAACATCATAACCCACAATGTCAGTCAATACTAATATCACAGTTCCCCCACCCTGTGGATATTAGGCCACTCAGTGTAAACAATGGTTGAGGTTTAAAAGTTGCCAGTCTGGGGCAGAGTTGGAGGAGTCTCACTTTCACTTCATAAGCAGGCAGTTCTTTGGAAGCTGGGGCCCTGTATGCAGAGCTCTGTATACAAAGAGCATATGCACATCTGCCGGTCAATTATAGGAGGTAAGCGTGGGGAGGTCGGGGAGGTGAGCATAGAGGGTAGGGGTCCTTATTGTCACTGTTTCAGTGGTTAGGAACTGGGTTCTTGCTTCAAATCCTGAGTGCAGCACTTACTGTTTACTTTGAGCTAGTTCAATCTCATTGAACGTTGTCTCATCTGTAAAATGGAGGAATTGCTAACTACTGCATAGGATTGTTGGGAAGATTGAATGAGCTACAAAAAAAAAAAAAGAAAAGAGGGGGGGGGGGGGGGGGGGGAAAAAAGAAAAAGAAAAAGGCCCAAATCTAAAGCCTTAGAGTAGTGTTGCACATAGTAAATCATACAAGTGTTTGCTATTATCACCGAGGGTCTACCAGATCAGATGTATCGTCATTAAATTTCATTTAATCAAACCTCAAACCAATCCTTCCAGATTGGTAGAATTATCCGACTTACAGATATAAAATGAAGGTTCATGAGGGCTAAGTACCTTATTCAAAGCCACACAGCTTAGGAGATGGCAAAACCAACACTCGACCCATGTAATTATCATAATCATTATTATCCTAACCATGACCACTTACTGAAAGCCAGGTGGTGTGCTAAGCACTTTACATTGATTATCTCATCAAATTCTCAAAACCACCTGTAAGGAAAGAATTACGTAACTATTTTACAAAGGAGGACACAAGGTTGGACAGGTTAACTATGTTGGCTGAGGTCACACAGTAAGTGAAGGAATACAGCGGTGGCTTGATCCCAGTTATGACACCAAATCCTGTCATTTCCTCCATTTAAAGTCCTGCCTGTCTGGTACTTGTTAGAGATTTTGTATCTCTACTTGACATTATCAATGTGCCTGAATTTATATTAAATGTAAAACACTGGCCTTGTTAAATGGAGTCCAGGAATGGCTCTGTCCATGAAAGGACTCATCCCTTGTCCTGAATTGTAAGGGGTTAGGATATCCCCAAATAAAAGCCTAGTTTTCCATTCAGTTCTTTCTAGAAGGTTTGGTTTGGGGATCAGAGACAGCAACTGGGAAATGTGTTAAAACAAATCAAAGGAGGTTCTCAGCCATTAGACTTTTATTCTGGGGGAATGAGAACAACACAAATATTTTCTCAAGTAAATCATCATCAGCTCTCAGTTCTTCTACCATGTCAGGATTTTCCTTAGCAATACATGACCTCCCTACCTAGTTACACATGGCTCTGAAAATAGCTACCAAATCACTACATCTTTTCCACCCCTAACCTGTATGGTGGTGATAACATGGAAGTGCAAAGGATATCAACATCCTGAAATAAAGATATCACTGTGGTGACTTTATATTTTATTAAAATATTAACCTACCAAAATCTGGTGCTAATCTGGCACTCACTTTGCAATTACCTGGGTCATCATGTTGACCTAGTAGCCCTTAAAACTATAATTTTCTATAATTTAGAGGAAAATGACTATTCGACAAAAACAAATTTCTAACTGGCCGCTAACTAGAGGTAACCTATTGATTTTAATGAAGTATCACTCAAAATTGCCTTGATGGCTTTAAAGAAGCACATCCCTTGTTGGGGAATTCTGCCCATCAGAGGACCAAGGTCCTCTCGCAGTAACAGCATCCCCAGCCCAGCTGGCTCAGTGGCTCCAGAGGCTAGAAGGATGGCAAAGGGTGAGGGTGGTGGCAACTCTGCATCATAATCTCTGCCCACAGTTTGGTCTATGACAGTCCTAGATAAAACACCAGAATTAGAATTCAAGCCAGGAAGTCTTGCTTTGACAAACCTCCTAGCATCGAGTAAAAACCACCAATTAATTGAAACAATAGTGACTACTCATTTCTCAGCACAAAGGTCAAGTTTGGGGGCAGGGGGGGGGGAAGACTTGCCCTCAATGAGCATTAGATGTGCCAAAGAGTTTTCCTCAAAATAAGTTTAGACTATCTGGATTAATCAAAGGAGGACCCTAGTGTGAGATGCTACTGAATTCACCAAGAAGATAAACAAAAACAAAATTTCCAGAAACTTGTGAAATACCCACAGCTTCTGCATGACAAAAATCGGCACAGGTAAAAATTTAGCTTTTCTAATTTCATCTTCCTTAAAATCCCCCAAAAAGAAGAATCATAAAAGAAACTAGTAACGTAAAGCTGAAATCCTTGGTTTACGTCTTATATTTTGAAGAAATATTGAATTCTTTTCTTTGGATTAAAAGAGACAAGAATTTGCTATTCTTGTTTAATTAAATATCAGCGATTGCAAAAACACTTGATCTGATACCTACGTTATGTCACTGTTTAGATTTCTAATATCTAAGCAGCACTGCTGTTACTATCAAAGTGATCGTCAATGACACAGAGTGGGTACTAGGGTGAAAGATTCAATGGGTTGCCAGCATTGACAACTGCAGGATGTGGGTCCCCTCCTCCTCAAATTCCTAACAGTGCTTGGTCATTGAAGTAGCATTCATTGTTCCCAGGCCAAGAGTCAGGAGCAAAACAGCAACAGCAAGGGCGTGGCTTCAGGATGCTGCCAGTAGGACAGCCATGTGTGTGCCCACATCAATCCTGCGACTCCACAGACGGCCCCGCTTCCTGGGGAGCCCATTTCCTTTCATCGAGAAATGTATTCTTGTCATATGGAGTAAAACTATGTTCCAGAGCCGTTAATGAGCCCTCTTGCTGGGGAGAAGCCGGCAGCCTGTGATTCTAGACCTCAGAGTGCCCAGAGCCTGGAGGGGGACTTGAACCACAGAGCCTTCCCCCGAGCAGAGCAGGAGGAGAGCAGGGCAATGGTGTTTCGAGGGGGGCCACTTTTGGACAAACACCCTCCCTCATTGTGGCTATACTAAATAAACAACTGTCAGACACCAATCACCGCTGCTGTGCCTATTAACTACCAATGACAAAGCAGCCGCCATATGCAATCTGCCCTGTCAGGAGTTTAAGACACATTATCTCACTTAACTATATTAGCCCTGGGAGAGAGTTACAAGCTTTACCCCCATTTTACAAGTAAGAAAACAGGGGCTCAGAGATGTCGTATAACTTGCCCATGGTCACATGTCCTGACAGACTCTGATTTTGGACTCCCAAGCTTGAACTTATTTCTCCAGTCCACAAAAATAAAACTTACATCTCAGGCCCTTTGGAAGCCCACTCTTCTACCTCTCTGCTGTTTGATTCAAATCCACCTTTCTTACCTGCCCTGCATATTGGGTAGAAGTCTGTCCAGAGGCCTCGCTTGCTGGGATGACAGCTATCTGCCCCAGCATCTACCCGAGGGTGAGAACGGGTCCATCCTGTACAGTCCTAAGATCCATGGTAGAGTTGCGGTTCCCTAGACAGGTAAATCTTAGATTTGCTTTTAGAAGGGGGGACAAACCGGACTCTGTGGCAAGCACACCGGGCTTCATCCTTAGAGCAGAAAACCCAGAAGTTGTCAAGACCATGGCTTTATTGATTTCCCCTCCTTATTTCAAATGCCAACAATGGAGGCATTTCCCAGAATGCAGAGCCAAAAGGGCCTCTACTCTGGCTTTCCTTCTGTTTTTCCCATTATGCCAAAGACTGAAGCTCGTTTGAACACGCTGTTCAGACGACCCTGCCAAGCACCGTCTCACACTCCTTCTTTGGGGTGCAGAGTGTCGACACTACGCGGTGGCTGGGTCCCACCCCCAGGGCTGCTGATGGGATCGGGCCGCGGTGCGGCCTGGGCAACTGGATTTTAAAAGCGTCCCAGGTGATTCTGAGGTGCAGGCAGGACTGCGAAGCGCTGCCCAGCCACGGCGGGGTAACCGACTCCGCGGACGCCGAATTCGCGCCTCTGATCTTTTGCGGCGCTCCTCAAACTCCCGCGTTCCTCCTCCCCGTCCCACGCGGGGCCGCTCTGCGTCGCGCCCGCACGCGGGATCCCGCCTCCCGGCGCCTCCCGGCTCGCGGTGCCCAGAACCGCAAAACAACTTCTGCCGGCCGCGCGCGCGCCCTGCGCGGGCCCCGGGACTCACCTGCCCGCCAGCGTCGCAGACCTCGGAGC
>KE752660.1:0-12311 GCA_000465285.1 Eidolon helvum
TATATATATATATATATATTACCTAAGCCCTCTATTATCTTTGTGTCTGAATCTGAGGCTCCATTTTTCTGAGCTGACAAAAAAACAAACATCATTCTTTTCAGGATCTCCATGCTTTCTCATCCTTTAGGACTATTTCATACTTCTGGGGTCTTAAAGTTTCAAGAGGTCTGGGGGTGGGAATAGAAAGTCACCTGGTCTTCGATCATCAGTCCACAGTTTGCTGCTGAGAAGGTAGAAGGCTTGACTGACCTGCATAGACCTTCAGATAGAGTGCATCATTCGTGCTTTTGGGGGCATAGGAACTTTTTGCTATGTCTGTGCCACCCTTCAGACAGGGGAATCGTGCAAGGCTTCCTGTGTTCCTTTGCATCAAGACATGTCACACAGCCATTTCTGGAAGTGCTGCTGGGAAGCAGAGCTAAGTCCCCCTCTGCCCTTGGTGATCACGAATCTCCTACTCTTCCAGTGAGGTGGAGTATCTTCCCAGATATTCTCGATTTCTAGAAATGTTAATTGACTAGTTTTGTTTTCCACCCTTCCTCCTCATACTTCTTCTAAGACAATAACAGATGGACAAGTAAGACATTGATGGAGGAGCAAAGGAAGTAGAAAAAATTAAGAGAAAAAGAGCACAGATAAATATATCAAAAGATATCTCAACCACATTTGTGAGTGCTTATCTTATGTCTGCCTTTCTTGGTTATACTGCAAGCTCAATGAAGCCTGGGATAAGTATTGCCTTGTTTATGACAAGATCCTATTAAATTCTTCTTGAATAAATGAATGAGTAAATGGGAATGAAATTCAGAGGCTGGATTTATGGAAAGTATAACTGCTGAGAAGGTAGACTCAGGGTGCAAATCTCAGTTTTTCTACTTACAGTTATGTGCGTAAAACCCTTAACCTCTTCGTGCTTCCAGTTTCTCATCTGTCAGATGGTTGTTGTCAGGATTAAAAGAGTTAATGTTTATAAAGCTCTTAGACTAATACCTGGCACATAGTATGTATCATATGAATGTTGACTACTATCATTACCATTGTCCTCATTATTTATTATCTTATTCACTGCTAAGAAACCCTCAGACAGGACTGTTCTCTTGATGTTCTAACAGAGAGAACAGCTCTGATCCAATGATAGCAAAGTTTATATAAATAAAATTGATACAATTTTATTTTGCCATGATCTTCCAGACTTCTTAGCTGTTTTATTTGTCTTCCCTGTATCCTGCATCTATACTACCATGGTTCTAAAGGACCATGCTTCTTTAGGAATCTGACCTCTTTTCATCTTCTGTTGGCCTTTCTTAGCTGAATGTCCTTAGGAAACATAGCAATAACCCCTGGAATCCCTTATTAGATTATATGTAACGACTAGAGCCTTTCTCAGTAGGTGAAGTTTAGGAAGTTTTTCTTATACTTTACACTTGCCAATGTTGAAGTTTATCTGCCATCTTTCTGTTTATTCACAGATCTTTTGCAGTTTAACTTTACTTAGCATTTTAGTTGCCATAGTATTTAATGACATTTATTAATGTAAGGATTACATTGCTCTCTTTTTCTTCTAAATCATTTGTAAATTCACACTTATCATTTACATATAAAAAGCTAATTTCTGGGGTGACTAGGGTTAACATTTATGATAGCATACAATAGGATGTAACTTAGAGTATCAATAAAAAACTTTTTGAGCCAATATTATATAATTCAATTATAGAAACCCAGTTCTTTCCATAATTAGTACTTCCATAAGGCAGTCTTTTTCAGTTATAAATTGTTTTTCACAAACCCAAATGCTCATATTACGGTTTTTCAAAGGATTCCTTTAGCTATTTAGAGCTTTATATAGTTAATTTTTCTGTTCAGACATATTATACCAGCTACTGCAATATGGAATGATTTAACAGCAAATTTCTTTCTCTTAAATTTCTTTTCTTTCCTTATTTAGCCTTCTAACAGTTCCTGTTAAACTACAGTTGTTCTTTTACCTAAATATTTTTGCATTCTATTATAATATCTCTCCATCTGGTCTCTCTTAGCTAGAAATCATTTTATCAACTTCTAGGAATATTTATCCTTATTTATGCTGCATACATACCCTCTGTAATGGTTGTGTTGTAATGCATGATGTATTTTGGACAAACAGAATCATGATACTGTTTACATTATCGAGAAACTCAGGGATTCTCATTTCTCAGCAGAACACATTTTTTTCTTCCAATATAATTTGCTGTTCGGGTCCCTTATCCACCTTTATAATTAAAATAATTGTTTGTTTTTTCCTTCAGACCTCTATAACCTCTGGTAGACATACTCCCTGCACTTATCAGTGAACACTAACTGACACTGGCCATTGTTAGCTTATTTTTACTCTGGGTCATTTATATACATTTATACAACACAATTAATGATGCAATAAATAGTGAAGTCAAGTATGTGCGTCTGTCATTTTGAATCATTTGCTTATACAGAAGAGAGTTAGCATTCCTCCTGTGCTTCTACAACTGCTTTGTATTGATCCTCTCTGTAGTTGCCTCTTCCTCTGCTCATCCCTTAAAGTGAAGTCTTTCCAAGTGTTTTTTTCCCAGGTATGTTCTGTCTACAGCTTCTCTCCATGACTTCACACAGCCTTGTGACTCATGATTCCCACCTCCTGACTATTTTATGTTTATATCCAACCCCTGCCCCTTGGCTGTCCATAGACGACTCAAATTCGGCATGTCCCTAACTGAATTCATCATCTGTAACTACCTACCTGCCCAGAAAACCCAGTCTCTTCTAGTATTCCCTCTAGCATCTTCCTTGTTCCTCAAGAAATAGACCAAGGACCATTCTCTGCTCCTCTTTCTCCCTTATGTTCTCAGCCAAGCAACAAGTCCTGCAGATTATACCTCCTTAATATCACTTGAAACTATCGATTTGTCCCTCCTCTAGTTCTAGGACACAGTCCCTCAACTAGACTACTGTAACATTTTCCTAAACAGTCTCTCTGTGTTTGGTTTTCCTCTTGCTCTGCCAACTGCCATCCTCTTGTTCACCAGGCTGGGAAGGTCTTCCATGACTCCTCAAACCCAGTGTTGGGTGCCCATCTTATTTCCTTTGTAGCCCTTCTTCTTCTCCGTCATAACGGTTATCATTCCGTATGATTACTGCCTGCTTATTTTTTCTCATTTCCCCACTAGATGTTAAACCCTGTGAACTTGGGGTCTTGCTCACCATTTGATCTCCAGAGCCTAACACAGCGACTGCTGCACAGAAGGCAATCAATAAATACTTCTTAAATATTTTGGAATGTTAGTCAATTTTTAAGCTTTCTAATATTTAAACTATAAATAAATTAGAAAGACATTATAAACACATAAATTGCATGATGACAAAGTCTGAAATTAGAAATCCTGGATTGAATTTCTGGCTCACTGAATACTTTTGACAAAACATGAAATTTTCTCATTATTGTGTAATCATATAACACTCATCATTACTAAGTGCACAATAAAAATGACCATAGCATCTTGAATTTATGGCTTCTAAGTAGTTGGAAGCATTTCTTATGAATTATTTATTTGTTTATCATCCCTTTGAAGTAGGCTTCATCTTTCCTTCTAGAAGGTACTAAAGGAAGATAGAGCTCCCCCTGTAATGGTGTGAAAACACTGGTCCTCAGATCATTACTTACTTCACAGCATGTCAGGAAGATTCATGAAGGAGTCTAGGTCTTTATGCTCTCAGGAGGAAAACGTGTCATGTAGAGTAGTTTTATGCTCTTATATATCCAATTTAAGAATTCAAAATATTTGGGAGTAAAAAGTGTACAAATTATTTTAGTATTTCAGCTTATTCCTGGACTCCTTCTCCATGTTTTTCTGGAGACACATTTTTTTCCGCACCCACTCAAACCATCTGTGTACCAGGCAAATTTTCTGAGATGTAAAACCAAGTAAAATATATGAATTCCATTTATTTAGAAAGAACTATGACTAATGATACTGTGGGAAAATGGCATACTTAATGAAAAAGTGCTCTTTCTGTGTGAACAGCTAGGGGAGCCTAGCAGACATGGCCACATGAAGCCATGACCTACAGGTAGGCATTCAGCACCAGTGCTTTTCAGCCTTAGTCTCCAGAGGCCAGTTGCAGGAAGCAGACACTCAGCTCTGCGTCTGCATGTGATCTGGAGGTCACCCCCGATGAGAAGAGGTTCTCTACCACCATCAAACAGTAAAATTTTGAAAAGTGTGTGCAAATTTTACATTCTACCCCAAATTTTGTCAATATTTGCTTTATATAAAAATATTTAACATTATTTACCATTAATTAAAATTGACTCTTAAGGAAAGCGTACCACGTTTACCATTGCCTTTAAACACTCCCAGGACACTGGCATGTACCCTTCAAGTATTACCCTAATTTGAAAAGCATGGGTCCTAGGACATTAAAGCCCAGGCCATAAGATTTTTGTTACAATTTAAGAGAATTTCTCTCCATGTCTCTTTTCTACTTTGCTACATGTAAACTCCTGAAGCCCTTTTGCCTAGATCACTAATGAAGTCTTTATAATGTAGCTCTAAGCGCCTAAGTGGTAGCATGTTCACAGTTAAGATGACTGAGCAACATAAAATCACCTTCCTCAGAGATTTTCTATTTGAGGAAAAGGATCCGTCTGAGGTGAGAAATACCTATCCACTTTCTCTTTAGAGCTGGTTAACACTGGAAACCAAACTAAGGTGTTCTAAAACAATACTTTCTTTTGAACATTTAGAAAATATGGTCAAACTGTAAACTGGTCATGCTCAGATATGAGTACAAGAAGTGACTTATTTATATATTTAAATTTCAAAACATTTGTAAGGCCTACCATGTGTGCTGTTAAATTTTTTTTAATTTTGAATTATTTTTGTTAGATAATCCTGTTTAAAGTGACATTATGATTTATCGCCACTAATCAAGATTCTGATCCCTCATAGACTTCTTGTTTGTATCTGTTTTTGTTCTTTGTTACATAAATATGAGGTTTATATATAAAATTCTGACTGTGTAATATAGGGCTAATGAGTCACAGATGGAAAGATGCTGGCACATTACCATCTAATAACATTTTAAACTCATATTCCGTAGTAAAACAAAAGCAAATTGTACACATCTGTTTTCCAACTTGTAGCATTTCTGAATTTGTGTAGAGACTGTGCTTAAAGGACTTTTACTTAAGGAGAAGAAAAAGAGGATACAGGTCACCTTGAAACTACCCAGCCATTTAATAGCCTTATCAGAAAGGATTTGGCTAAAGGAATACGATTTCCTCTGCTTTGCTTCCTGAGAAGGCCCAGCTCTAAAGAATGAGAATCAAAGGCATTAGTGCTGAAGAGCTGTCTCATACTAAAAACATAATTCCTTAAAAAGAAAAAAAAATATTCCTAATAAGGGGAAAAGTAAGGGAGAAAATATACAAAAATTAGTAAAATTAAAAAACTAAAAATTTTCTGGCCTTTCCTAAAAATATTCTCAAAATAGATTTGGGTGGGAAGAGGAGACAATGAGGAGGAAAGAAGGAAGAAAGGCAGCCTGCCATTTATTTATTGCCGCAGTTGGTATTTGTTTTATTTGTGTGGTAAATGTGCTCTGTGTGAAAAAAAATGGGGATAAAAGGCTCAATATCACGCGTTGTTGGAAAAGAAATAGAACAAAGGCAAAATTTCTCTCTCAGATCTACCCAATTCATAATGCCTGTGAGGATGAGTTAGTACAGTTAGTGAAGCACAGGACTCTAAAATTTCTCTCCCCCATTCTCCTTGGTTCAGGAATTCAAAACCACCTTTTTGCTTTAAGGGGTTGTGTGAACTGTCAAGTTCTTTTGGAAAAGTTATGTGACAGAAGTAATTACTACAGAGTGCGACCATAACTCCCTCTGACACGAAATACGCATGTTATAAGAGACAGATTTCCATCTAGCACCTCTGCAGGAATTCCTGAAACAGGAAAGATCTGAGAATCATCATATGATTGGAGAGAGAAATTTTGATATGTGGGTGGTAAAACTACGTTTTGTGAGGCATACTGCATTTATTCTGAGGAATAATATTCTGATCTGATTGCAAAATTCTGTTCATGATAGTCCAAAAAAGAATTAATACACATATTGTATGTCCTGAGTTGTAAACAGAATATCAGTAAAAGGAAATTGCAGTGTTGTTTATATAACAGTGTCTGTAGTTATCTCCATTTTGTACTAACATTTTATATGTAAGATTCCAGACATGTTAAAAGTGTATACAAAGATCTAATTGTACGTGCCACAAGAAACAGGTACAAGGAGTTCTCAATTTGGCCATTGCCTTTAAAGAATGGTTCATTTGGGAGCCTTGATTTTATTTATGGTACGTCAAGCAAGGCAAGACTTAGAGCTGGGTCAGGGTGGTGTTAGGTACGTACTTGTTTTGTTTGTCCACTGGTGAAATGTCTGTGTGACGTTTGTGTCATGTTTTGGTGCTGTGCCATGTCCATAGGGTCTGCCAGGCTTCCCCACAGTTGCTGCTCTGCACAGTAATCAGATCCTCACCGTCAAGGTTTGTGGTTGGCATCCATGCCCACTCCGTCAGAGCCTGCAACCAGCATAAGAGCGAGCAAGAACAGCTAGGTTGACTTGCCAAGTGTCACTGCTCTCTTTAATCATACACATCAGGTTGCTGGGTCCTTGGGACCTCACCTACATCAGTGAGGTCAAATATATATTAAGAAGGAGAATCTCGAGCATATAAGAGAGGAAGATATTGAAGTTGAGCAGGGACAGTGCAGAGAGGCAGGCACGACTCTCTAGGACTGTGCCACACCTCAGTGGTTTAATTTGCATGCATTGCAAAACTCTGTGATATTTTTCAGTCAATTAAATAATCCTAATTACTCTGGACTTCAGCATCAATAAAATGGCAGCCAGGTTCATGCCACATTATGCTGGTTGACAATTCTGATGGAAATTGAACTGGCACTTTGTCTGTGGACTTCCTGCTCAAAGTGCAGAATGCAGGTGGCTCAAGCTTACCTGGTTCTTTAATATACTACAGTAAAGGCCCAACACCCACAGCAAAATGATGGGATGCAAAAAAAAAAAAAAATAGATTCAGTTTTACTAAAAATCTGGTCTTACCATCTTGTTTCAGGGTTATATTTCTTTCAAGAAGAAACAAAGGGTCTGATGTCAGACACAAGTGCCAGTTCCATTTTATTTAATAGTCATTATAAGGCTAATGTGTATATCTTTATTTCTTTCTTGGGGCCTTCTGATGTCTATTCTTCAACTCTCTCATCTCTGAACTTCACCTTTGACCTCACCTGACTGATCAGATGGTGTTTCCTAAAATCAATCATGGGTTTCTCTCTGCTGATCAGCAGCTCATTAAACGCCGCCTGATTAAGGTAGTGCTTATTCTTGCTCAAGTCTGATTTCTTCTTTGCATTCAGTTATTACTCTGTGTACTGTTGCTTTGCCATTTATCTCTCGTGTGTAGGGGTGGGAGTGGGGGTAAGATGGGAGGATATTTATTTGGAAATATTTTAGAATAAAATTACGTTTGGTGAACTGCATTTGTTTGAAATATATATGAAATTACCAAAATAAAAAGGCATGAAGAGCCTACATAGGTTCAAAGAGAGAGAGAGAAAGAGACAACTTAAGTTATATCTAGTTACAGACCCAGTTTCGAGGGTCTCTAGCTTTAGTAATGTATAAATTATTATACAGCGTGACTGTGCTGTATGCTTAATTTTATAGGTTATAAAAAAGTAAACACATTTGTTAAGCTTCGAATGCAGCCATTTTATTAAACAAGGTAGATATAACTGATGCAGCATTGTTGTGAATGAAGTTATGCAAAAGTTTTATCCTAGCTCTGAAATAGTGATAATAGATACACTATTTCCAAGAGCTGAGAGTGCTGTTTCCTGAGCTGCTTTGATTTTAATAGCTCTGTTCTGCTCGCCCAGCATGAATATTTATTTGATCCCTGCTGGCAGGCAAATTGCCTACAGGCTTCATGTTTCTGGTTGCTCTGGTTCTTTCATAGTGTAAATGTGGATTAGATAATATAAATTTAAAGTGTTGAAAATGAGACTTGGGTCTTTATCATTTGTGATCATGGTTGGTCTGTCCCCTTCTCCACTGTAGGGTGACCAAGGACAGGCTGGACCTCCAGGCCCCCCAGGCCCTCCAGGCCCAAGAGGGCCTCCTGGGGACACAGGGAAAGATGGCCCCCGTGGAATGCCAGGAGTGCCCGTGAGTTGCTTTTTGGATCGGTTGTTCTCATAGGTTTTGTTTTGTTTTGTTTTAAGGGTTGAGAATTGGGATGGAGTGAGGTTGGGAGGGGCCGTAGACTTAGAGGGTCAAGTGAGTGGAGTGGGTTGAGAAAGTGGGATGCTAGGAAAGTCCCCAACCAGAGAGTGCACTGCCAGCAGGATTCTGCTTTACCACTAAATCCATGGGAACCCACGCAAACCACAGAGAAACCTGGAGACGGCAACTAAGCTGGTTTTCAGGTAAGCCTCCAGAAGTCTGTGATTGGAGATGCCTGATGCCACTTGTGACCTTTCTGTCATAGAGTACATCAGTGCCTTTGGTTTAAGTGGGAAACTAGATTGAAAAACTAGTTGGGAGATTCAGAACATTTTCAAAAGGATCAATAACAGAGACAGTAAAGTCCCACATGATTTATGGAAAGTAAAGAAGTTAAATCTTTCTAATATTTAATCCTTTGTAAATAACTTGACCAAAAAGAATTGCCAACAAAATAGTAAAAGTTTAAAACATCAGTAGGTGGGGTTTAAATATTATTTGTCCTTTGTGTGTGAAGCTTATTAATAGAAATGATTTAAAAGTGAACTCCATTACCCCAATAAATTTCATAAAAAAATAAAAGCAATCTTAATACTTAGATTTAAATACTAAGTTACTAAGTACTCAGTTACTAAGACTGGTCAAGTGTCAATAATATAGCGGTACAGGACACTAGATAAATGGTTTGGTTTGGTAAAGGCAACCTAGAAATTTAAAGAAATACATGGAAAAAAGAAAAATATTTTACACTTATATTTTGAAGTTAGGATTCGAAGTTCAGGTTTATTGATGAATTAAATTATTTAATGTATTGTTTAACTTATTTTCATTAGTGTTTTTATAGTCCAAAAGTAATAATGAGAATATCCATAAAGTAGAAAATTTTGAAAATAAAA
Organism: Eidolon helvum; assembly: GCA_000465285.1. NCBI lineage: Eukaryota > Metazoa > Chordata > Mammalia > Chiroptera > Pteropodidae > Eidolon > Eidolon helvum. The sequence goes on from KE752660.1 coordinate 9,217, forward strand.
ATAACCAAAAAGAAAAAAGTTCAGCCACAGTCATTAATGTTTTGGTATAATTTATTTTTATATGCATATATTGTGTATTTTTTTTAAAGAACGATTCTCTGTAAAAATATAGCATACTTTAAAACTTTTCTGAGACAACCTTCTATAAGCACTATTTCTCTTTCTGAAAGCTGCTGTTAGTTGTATGAAATGAGGAATTAACTTGCAACATATGATTTACTGGTTGTTAGGACTGTTTTCACTGAACCATCAGAGATAGTGGTTTTATCTTAAAACTGTCTTCTAATGTCTGTTCTCTTGGGATAATGTCTCAAAAGATAGAAGCCACAGCTTTAGGGATATTTAAAGCTCCCTGATTGATTGCTGGTTGCCAACAAAGATACAATGGGTGTCTCTTCAAAAAAGAAGAGTAGTTAAGACTATTTTGATTGTACAGAATTAGTCAGATCATTGGGTATTGTATACTCAACAGAAAATTCAAGGTATAAATTACTTTAAAGAAACAAGATAAAGTTGAAGTATGACAAATTATAAACCACCAAAGTATTATGTCCTACTTTACATGAATGTAGTTTATTCATCTAAGAAAGAAATGGAACTTTTTATATAAGGGTATGAGTGTTTTTTTAATTCCACAAATATAATTTAGATTGAATTTACAGTCTCAGAGTTGGTTTTTACATACTACTATAACCATGGAGAAAGATTTTATTAAAATAAACTGAAAAGTACTTATTTTTGAAGTCTGACAACATCTTGGCATTATAAGCACGGTTTTTCCAAAAAATACCTGTAGCCAAAGACTGTCATTATAATAGTATAACAAAACATGATAAAGAATTCTGTATAAATCTTAGTATTAGAAAGTTATGATAGTGATACGGCATAGCAGAAAATCTTATTTTAATATATGCTATCAATTTTATTAAAGTATGTTACTTTGGCTATTATTAATCCAGGATAACCAAAATTCAAAATCAATCTATGCTCCTTTTTTTAATTTAATTCCTGCACTAAGAGCAATTGTCTCACTCTCCTGTATGTGGAATTTTTGAGTTCTCATAAAGAGGACCATGTCATCATCTTGTGTCATTATAAATAGAATGTAATAAATGAGATATTACTGGAATTGCAATTAAACGTTTTTCTAGGACCATTTATTGACTTACAATATAATCACTCTTACCAATTTTATTTAGAATACATTCTGGCATAATCTTAAATCTCTGCTATAACCTAGACTCATTTTATTAAATTCTAAAATTTTTATAAAATGCATTCGAAGAAAGAATATTGGCTTTCTTTTCATTGCATTGTGTTTGCATTCCTCTACTAGCCTGAAAAGTATATTTGACATTCATATACCCCAGTGAGTATTGTGAAAAAGAAAAAAAAATGATTGGAATTGTTTTTTAATGTTGATAGCATTAATAAAATTATCACTGTTCTTTTTTAAGGGTGAACCAGGGAAACCAGGAGAACAAGGCTTCATGGCAAGTATCTCAGTTTATCTTTTTCATTAAATTCTATAAATTTCCACAAAATTTCTATTAAAAATAATGGAAGTCCAAGTTATTAAAAACTGTGATCAAGATTATGTGTAACAAATGTATCTGTCATATGACCTATAACAGAGTGAATATTAGTAAAACTTAAAAAGTAGTATGGCTTATTATAAGGTAAAGACCACAAGACAACACATCTACAGAACCAACACAGTAGAAAAAGAGAGGGAGATTCTGGGTAGGAGGAGTGACATGGAGAGGCTCAAGAGGGTCAGAGGAGAGAATTTTCTTTTAGCAGCTCTGCTGTAAGGGCAGTTAAATTCAGTGGCATGCCTATTAGCTTAAATAAAATGAGTTTCAAAGGGATCAGGTGTGACTAACACCTTCCACAGTGATTCAAGGAGTTTTTCTTTCGTCAAAGGGCTCCACGCAGAGAGAAACAGTTGTGCCTTCTCGATCTCTGTTATTAAAAAAGATCATGAAATGATGGAACATGGACTAGCCCGTAGACACGCAGGTCCCCATCCCTCATGACTGTTTATATTTTACCAGTAAGAGAAGTTGGGGCAGCTTGCTGAGCCGTGAAGAATAGAAGCCCTTCAACCTGCCTCTCTTTGTCTCTCTCTTCCCTGTCACTGGAGCTGCTTTTCTGACATATTTTATGACATGAACAATATTGGGGAACACAGGGAGACACTCTAATAACCTGAATTCCACAGGACAGCTATGTCTCGTACTTGTCCTGGATGCAGTGATCACAATAAGCTTGATCATGTCCATTCTATGTAATATGTGACATGCAGCATGCAGGTGTTCAGGTTATAAAACTTATTTTTTTAAAAAATAGCTAAATCTTAGTGAAACTGATGCATAGGAACTCAGAGTTGGTCAAGAATTAAAACAAATGTGTGAATGGGTTAAAGGTCAAAGTCTTCTCTGAGCACCGGATGCCTTCAACAGCCCTCCAGGGGGAAATACTGAGCTGTAGTTATAGCTGGTGAAACGAAAATGCCCTGGAACTAAAACTGACCCTCCGCCTGGAAATTCTGTTTCTGATCTATAATATCAAGATAGGTATTTGATACAGATAATGGGGGGGGGGGGGTCACCATATTGAATTCTTTTTAAATAGCATAAAATGAAGCAAAAACAAAAGATCATATGTAAAAATTAAATGAACCATTAGTCATTAGTGGTAAATTTGCATACAAGAGCATTAGCTGTCAGGGTTATAGGGTCACAGGGAGTGAAGTTTTCTTGGAAAATGACAATATAAATTTTGAAACTGCTTTAGGCAGTTGAATGCACCTGTGATTTTAATACTGGAAAATGGTCAAAACATATTCCTCCCAGACATTCTTATATTGAAGGCTATTTGGGACTCTTAGGAGCCCTTGTTTGTTCCCACGTGTATACTTCCTATCGGATTTTTATTATTACCTTTGGCTTTCTACCCTGATGCCCACTGCAGCATCCTAATATACAGTGCTCTAAAATAACAATGGATTTTTTAAAACCACAATCTTATCTTCCTTAAATTCATATATTCTTTCTAGAATATATGATGTGAATAACGACTTAATCCCATTT
>KE752660.1:12342-30934 GCA_000465285.1 Eidolon helvum
TTCCTAACTTAATATCATTAAATATAATGTCGAACCTAGTCTTAAATGAATTGTTATTATCATAATGTGATCCAATTTCCAATTTCTTATAGCAGCTTTTGAGGTGAAGATGATCCTGGGTATTTTTTCTATAAACTTCTGTCTTTAAACTCTTCGGATTTAGTTCATATTCTCATTTTTAAAAAGCAGCTAAGATGTGTAGAGCCAGAGGGAAGATAGAGTAACCAGGAGGATTATTTTATAAACTATATGAATGTCTAACCAATGTCCCCCCCCCCCCCAACTAATAATAAAATAAAATAAATGCTAAAAAAATGCAGCTAAGAAACTTAACTGAAATAACAAATGTTCAAAGGATATGTGTAATATAATGATCTAATGTACTGTTTTTAAAGATGTAAAATCCATTTTTAAAAGAAAACTTCTATAGTATATATAAAGAAATATAGACAAATCATAAGTCTACATCTCAGTGAATTTTCACAATGAACATAACTATGTAACCACAAACCAGGTCAAGAAATAGAATATCATACCCCAGAAACCCCCTTTACCCTCTAGTCACCACCCCCTCTTCCTAAAGTATACTACTATTCTGACTTCTGCCACCACAGATTAATTTTTCCTGCATTTGAATTTTACATTAATAGAATTCTACACTATGTATACCTTTGTGTCTGGCTTTTTTTGTTCAACATTGTATTTGTGAGATCATTTACCTCTGTTTTAATAGCCTTCACAGCTGGTAAAAAAAATCAGGAGAAAGAACCTTACTTCCTTGACTACCCCGTTAAAACTATATCACTCGAATAGCAGTAAATGAATGAATAGTCTGTCTGACCTTGGGCAAGTCACTTAACCTCTCAATTTCTCATCTGTAAAGAAGGGGTAATAATATTGTCTCTGCCTCTCTTACAAGGTTGCCAAAGACAAATGCAATAAATTAGGGGAAAGCACTTTAAAATATATAACGAAGAACTATATGAGTATGTTATTATTATTATCACTCAATTGTTCCCTCTAGAGTAAATTACAGGTGAGCATGGATTTATATAACAGATGTATTCCTGTAAAGTTCTGTATGAATCAGATTTTCATAAATCAACATATCTTAGATGTGCTGGGGAATTTTGCTATTTAAAACAATCCTATTTAGAGTCTTTTTGTAAAGCAATGTAATCCCCCAATTCTTCTTCCCAGAAAACTGAAATTTTTTTGTATATTTGCTTAAAGTGATTTCTATGATTTAAAAAGCTATCATTTTTAAAAACCACTATTTATGTTTGTTAAGTTAAATAGCACCTGTATATATTAACCAATCTCAAAAAGAGAAGAGGATACTGGAAATATAATACTTTTCATGAGGAAAAAATTTTCCTTAGAAAGTTTATTTTTTCTTTTAATGTGTGTGTGTGTGTGTGTGTGTGTGTGTGTGTGTGTGTGTGTGTGTGTGTGTGTAGACTCAGTGTGTGGTGTGTGTTGACTCAAAGTCTGGTAGAAAGAAAAGTACATTATACTAGTAGTTTTGGCCTCAAAACTACTTAGGAGTGTATGACCATAATCTGTGATCCTTTGTCCTGATTGATAACACATGGGCAGATTCCTGTCTTACCTATCTCACTGGGTTATGGTAAGAAGCAAGAGAAGTAATAATAATGTGAAAATGCTTTGTGAACTACAAAGAGATCCATAAATAAGAAATATTGCAGTTAAAACAAAAGCCTGGTGACACAACTTGGCATACAGAAAGACCACTCTATGAAACATAAAGGCTAAGAACAGTGTGGTTATAGCCATCAATGAAATTACAGTGTGTTAGATACTACGATGATAGTGCAACTTACTGCTTTTATCCTGTTGTCATCATAGTTTTTTTGCCTTCTCCTGTATATCCCATCATCTTACAGTATCGATTTTTCATGAGACTCCCCTTCTCTTCTACCAGCTAAAATAAGGAAAGATAAAAAATACCACTGCTCTCATCTTTTTCACAAAACCGCCTAGGTTTGTTGGTTTGTGTCGTGGAGGAGTGTTTGCTTACCTGAGGGTCTTAAGAGGCACTGGAGAATTCTTAAAATTTTAGATGTCCCTGAGGATGAAATGAAAAAACTAGGAACAATCTAAAATTAGCTCTTAAAAAATAGTTTGAGTGTTTCAGGTGGGGAGTTTGTCTTCCTAATCCAGGATATATATTTTATATTGAAAAAATAATGATCTGAAGATTAACAGCATCCCTGATAGAATAAAGAAGACCTACTGCTCAAGCAGCTCCACATTTATTTAATCCTGCTGTGTGTCTATTCTGTAAACATGACCTTTGGGTTTTCTGAGAAGTTCAGAATGAGATTTGAAAAGACAGAATCTTGAGCTAAAATAAATTGGACTCCATCTAAATAAAGACAGAACTGCTCTAGCTCATAAAACTAGATTCAAGCCTGAAAGCCACGACTGACCACAATTGGAAGTGCTAATGTTCTAAACCCTAGCACGAGTAATCCTTATTTTTCAGTTTTTCAGTTAAAACAGTATTCTTGAAGGTAGCTTCTTTTTGGTATTCTCACTATTTTTTCTTTTGACAAATGTGGAAGTTCTCAAAAGTGCAAAAGATAGATGGCACACACACACATACACACACCAATTAGTCTCAGTTTACTGAAAATTATTTTTTGATCCAAAGAGTACATATCCAAGGTTTCATAGACCAAATTACTTTCCCTGCTCTGAAACATTTTTCATTTCTCTTCCTCCCCAACAAATATATGCAGACTCCGTAGTGTATCCATTCATTTCTTTCTGAATTATGAGTGCTTAAAATGCCGTTCGTTGGGCCCCGATGGTATTTGAGAGTTCAAACCAAGAAAAATTTTGCTATTGTTTTGTAAAGTGAAATTTGGACTCCGTCATAGAGGTCACAGATATTTTCAGTTTGTTTTAATTTTGCCTGCAACACATTTAATACATTCGAATGTAATGAATACATATAGTGCCTTTTAGTTAATTAATAACATAAGCATAAATAATTGCTCCTGCTTCATTTAAAGTGCAATTGAAATAACCGAAATGTGAAGGTTTACTTTAAATACATTCAGTTGTAATTGCCATCCCACAGATCTGAGAAGACTCTTCATTTTGCTTGCTCTGCCAGCTATCTTGATCAGCAGGATGACAGCAGAGGCAAGAGCAGGCTTATCTTCCTGATTTTAGTCTGGCAGAGAATGCAAAACTTCAAACCTTCAAATCATAAATAACAAAAATGACCCAAATCGTCTTAGCATACTTAGTTATTAGTCTAAATGTTCACCATAAAACCTTGTTTGGTAAAACTGTGTACTTCAGTTGTGCACATTGCCTGCTGGGATGGCTTAGCAACTGTTCTACTGCTATATCATCCTCACTTAAGCTGATTGTCCATGAAGTTCACATAAATGGCACACCAACAGAGCCCTTTTTGTCTCCTTGGTGCTTTTCGTCCAGAGTCTATAATGCTTGGTTTTCCAAATGAACCAAGTGAAAATAGATAAGACAAGCAACACTTTCTCCTTCTGGTGCTATTTCATGCCCCATCCAGTTGCCCACCTCAGGGGAACTCACTCTGTGAGCATAGACTTCTATAGCGGTGTCTAAAGGTCACTTTAACATGGTAATGGACAAGCACATTTGACTTTGCTTTATAGCAGGCTTGGTCTCCTAGAAACAAAAAGTCAACTTTTGAGGGAACATTTTCAGTAGTGATTTAAAAACACAAGTAGCATAAGTATGAGAAGATAGTCTAAAAAACTGAAGAAATGACTGCATTCTCTCTTTTTGTTTTTCTTAAAAACTTTTAGACTGTGAATCAGCTCTATTTTTATCATACACCATTCCAGTAAAAGGTCTAATAACTCTGTTTAATGAATGAAGATATCTAGGCCTTAGATTCCTCATCTATAAAAGTGGTGAGACTAAATGATATCTAAGTCCACTTCCAGCTCTAAAGTCCTGTCATCCTACTATGTTTTCATTATTAACGCACAGACACATATTATATAGTCATTTACCATGTTATCTATGCACACCTATGTATTCTGTAAATAATTAGATTCATTGAACAATAATCGTATATTTTAATGGAAGAAAGCCTTAAAAATTGTCTCCTTCTTCAAACCTGTAATTAACTTTTCTAGTTATCATTTCTTTTAACTTTAGAATCCAACCTGCTGTAGCTAAACTGATGCAAAATATGTCACTTTTGTATGGGAATATTAATGAAATTATAATTAATCTCTTTTACCAAATTCTTATATCTCATCATTAGGTTAAGAAGAAACTTCAAAATAAAGTTGGGTCCATATAAGGCCTGTGCCTTACATCTGCAGATTAAAGGCAAATGTACAAATATTAGGGCAAAAGTATAAATGGAAACCCTTACACAATTTGTCTAAATGTTGAAAAGATATAAATTAAACTAATAAACTGGTACGTATGTTCTATCCTCTAACTCTCATGGATATGTCCTCATAGTAATTTGCAAAGTTCGAGTGTAGAATTGTTGCCTTCCCAAGAGACCCAAGCCAGAAAGTATCGTCATTCTGGATGAGGAGAGCTGTATCCCAACTCCAGCCCCCAGCCCCAGCCTGCTCCTTCTCTCTCACACCTTCCTCTACCCCTCAACTTGATGAGACTCTAGCTCTCACATGTAGACATTCTGGGATGCTCACAGGATCAAACTTCATCCACACACCTCAAAATACCCACCTCTTCCATTTTATTATTGTGCATACTTATGATGTGGTTCGGCTTCAAAAGAACAGACCTGAGAAAGAGGCAACACATAGTCTTTGAAGTGAGCTCCAGTTTTTTGAGCAGAGAACTCCAGGGTTCCTAGTATGCAAAGCACAGTCTAAGGTCAGGAGGTCAGCCACCACATGAGGAGAAGCGAACCAGAAAAGCTCTCTAAAGTGTGGATCTCAAAGCAAGAGCTCTCTTGCCCAAGGCTAAGGGCAATACAAAGTCCATGTGTCTGAATGGTGTCAAAAAATTGACTTCTGATTTGGTCAGCTCCTTCGAGAAAACTTCACACACAATCACTCACTCACACATTTACACTCCCTCAAGCTAAGTTAGAAGCTGTCTTCTTCTTCACAGTATTTATCACATTATATAATAATTGTGCTTGGTATTTACGGCGTTTAATAAACTAAAAGACTGAATAAAATCAATCAATCAAATCGGGTACTGACACAGAGGAATCAGATTTATATTTGCTCACAACTTATGTCATTGCACACCAGGAGCAGGATTAGACAGGATAAATCCAGCAGAATTACTACAAAACTGCTTTTTCTCCTGTATCTTACGTTCATTCCTGTATTATAGATTATTTGGAGTAAACGTGTTCATGAATGTGCACGGTGTAACTAAAAGGTTGATTTTCATGAAGATAGTACTAATGTATCAATTTCTGATCACCCTATGTGGCTATTTTTAAAGTAAAATATAGACGAAATCTTAGGAATGATCTAGTTATCACTTCATAGATAAAGAAACGGTATCAGAGTGAATAAATAACTTGACCAGGGTCACAAAATAGTTGGCAGCAGAACTGGGCTAGAATCCAGTTCACTTGATTACAGTCTTATGTGTTTTATAGTCTAAATCTGCTAGGTATGGACTTTCTAATACAGTAGCCACTAATCAGTGTGCCTACTTAAATCAATTAAAATTAAATAAAGTTTAAATTCAGTTCCTAACAATTGCACTAGCCACATTTCAAGTATTCAATAACTGCATGTGGTTAGTAGCTTCCATATTGGATAGAGCAATCTAGACCATTTCCATCATTTCAGAAAGTTCCGTTGGACCCTGCTGATCTAGATAGAAAACAGAACTGAATAGTAGGTGAGTATATATTATACTCATAAATTTAAGTCTTCTGTTGATCATGGGATTTTTAATTTTAGCAGCTAGTGTTTCTCAGCATTGTTGATTTAAAATAGGAAATACACTTATACATAACTGAATAGAAATATGTTTTGCCAAGTGTAGTGTAGGGTGATAGGCCTTTGTGAACCATAAATATGCTTCCTTTATGGTACACTAGGGAGTTATGCTTGATCACAGAGAGCAGAGGAAGCCTGTTAATTTTCTTTCTTTCCATGTCGTTCCATTTGGGGTTTAGTAACGAGAAAAAATTTATTAAATATTTAAAAGGGATGGAGTAAGCTAATTTCAGCCCTGAATATCTGGTGAAAGGTGATAGAATCTCTGTTTTGAGACATAATCAGAACATAGATTCGCAAATGCCTAGATCTATAATGAATCTGCTGGTTGTAGTTAATGCTCAGTATTTAGTCTTGGGTCCTGGTTTTGTCAAGTGGTGAGAAAAATGTATTACTTCTTTAATTTCCTGAGCTTTAAGAGACCTCTGTTACAGAGGTCACAGCTTCATGATTTTGAGAAACACCAATAAATGAGTCATCCTGGTTTAATATTTTCCCCAAAAAGTCAGCATATAAGCTAGAGAAGTCAGAAATAATTTACTTTAAAAAATAATTATTTCATTTAAAACTCTTTTTATCAAATATTTATGAATTAATATAATGGCATGCCATTGCATTGATAGGATCTAAATAAGACGTGTTTTAGAGAAACTTCTTCAAATAATAGAAATTACGGAGTGATATTATTGAAATAAAAATCCCAGATACTGAGACAAAAACAACTGTCTGAAAACTAGGAACTCTTTCTAGTGATATAGGCATGATAGTTTGAGCAGTAAAATAATGGAGGAAATCCGTTAAGTGGAATTTAATATTTTTTATATTCTTTAATTCATTGTTTCAATTTAGTCAGTAATCATTTATTTGCTAGGGACTTACCTAGGTGCTGAGGATGTAAAATATACGGCCTGAAGAATTTGCTGCCTAGTCAAGTATATCTTATAAATATGTAAATATATTAAAATATAGCCAATTGAAATGTGCTAGAGAAAGTCAGAGGATAAAAAGAAGCTCTGTCTGGGTGCATTGGAGAAGGCTCACAAAGGAAGTGAGTTATGACCGCTGAGACTAGAAAAATAATTAAGAACTTCACATGAAGACTAATAGGAGACTGCTTGGGAAAATACAGATGATTAAGTGTGATGGAAGACAGAGTCCATGAAAGACTCGAAACGAGATGAGGCTCTCCCATCTCAGCACTATCCCGGTCTTTTTTGTTTATGCTGTGTTCCTTTATACCCAGTTCAACTAAATCATTGGCTTTTACACTGAAAACATTTCAGCACACTCTCTCATATTCTAAACATTTCCCAGTAGTTTCTAGTTTGGCACTTCCACACACTTAGGCTATGAAATCTGAATCTTGTAAAACATTGCTTGAATTATACTCCAGACATACATATAATAGTGGCTAGAGTTTATATTTCTTGACCTTCCCTCATCAAACATCCAAGTAGAACATGGAATTTTATATAAGTACATCTTAAGTGAATCCTTCTTAAGACAAATTTCCATTATTTATTTCAGATTTTCTCTTTTTATAAACGGAATTTATAGATTTTCTGATTTGTGATGTATTTGACCAGGTTAATATCTTTCACAAAGTTAAAGTCTTTTGCACCAAACTTTCTTCGAGAAAGTTTGATACTAACATGTTATGATCATGTAAGGTAGATCATATGTGTTATCATTCTTTCCTATGAAACCAGATTTTAAAAAGCATTTTCTTCATTTTATTAAATCACGAAAAAATTCTTCACTCAAAAAGGAGATAATTTTAAATGGCTTGATAGTTTGGGGTTTTTATCCTCCCCTTCACAGATGGACCACCTCTTTTTTGTTCCCTGTATTTTTTATTACAGAAGCCGGTTGTATATTCTTATATCTAGAAATGGCCAGCAGCTTTCAGAGCTTCACATTTTACTGTTAGCCATCAGGGACAGAACAGGAACTGTGTCTGCCCCTGCTCACACAGAACATCGTTTCCTAATAGCAGGCAACCAGAACTTGCCTTCAAACACCTCCCAAGAGGCAGCCTAAAGCACATCATTTAGAAACTCTGCTTCCTGTTTAAGTAATTAATACCTCAATTAAATTTGTGCTAACATTGGTAGCGTTAGAAAAGTTCATTAATTTTTCCCATTCTATGATCTAGCAAGCAAAAGATTTTTTTAACTAAATTTTTTAAAAAATTTTTGCAAGCTGGAAAGTGCAACCATTTCTTAACTGCCTACTTTGAAGATTAACTTGGATTGATAATTCTACCTACTGTTTTCATGATGGCTTTCTGAAGTGCATCAGACACCTTAGACCTATATCCACATCCATAGCACTCTGAATGTTAATGCAGTCATGTAATTAAGATGATTTTTGTTTTGCTGTTTTAATATAGAAGCCATGTACTGAATTCCTCTATTCATTCACCCTTGTAGTTATACGTGATCTAGAGGTTATTGGAATAGGCCCATAGCATTATAATTTTCTGGTGAAGACGAGAGTGAAAAATCTTGTCATTCCTGTCTTGAGATATTTATTGTCAAGGTATAGAAAAAAAACTTGATTTACTTTACGTATTCAGTAATTCATTTTTATAATCTTTATGATATTCAAAGCAAACACCATTGTGCTTAGAATCACCTACAGGGCCATACAAATATGATCTCCCTTCCCTATCCATAGCCCCATCTTCTACTCCTACCTGTAGCCTCCTTGGTGTTCTTTGAACACAGCATGTGCCCACCTCTTTGCCCTTGCTGTGTCCCCTTGCCTGGAGCATTCTTCTCCCTCTATATGCCTGGCCCACTGCCTGACCTTTTTTAGAGCTCCATCCAGGAGTTACTTTCTCTTTATTTATTGTCCTTCTCTATTCACTAGAATACAACGTCCAAGATGACATACATTTTTGTTTAGTTTGTTCACTGTTGTATCTCTAGTGCCTAGAACATTGCCTTATACTCAATGGGCATTTGAAAACCATTAAGCGGATGAATTAATGAATTAATTGAAAAGGATTCACTGAGCAATTACTATGTGCCAGCTACTGTGCATGATAAAAGACATTTAGAGCAAAGAAAGAAGTAACCAGGCAATTACATACATGTAATGTGTATGAATTTACATGTCGGTAAATTCTATGAAAGAAGTGTCCTCATAGGGGTTCTTTGAAGAACAAAAGAAGGGGACCTAACCCAAAGAGTGGGGACACTGAGCTCTGAATTATAGAATCAGTGGAACAGAAAAGACCAGAGAGGAAAAAACCCGTTGTAGAAACCAATAGCCAGGATGTAGAGATGTGAAAGCATGGTTTATGTGATGAACTACAACTATTACAAAAGCCTAGACTTTACTCAAAGCTGTGGAAAGCCACTGAAGGTTTTTTCAGCAGAAGAAAGTATGAACCCATTAACTTTTCACAAAGCTCTGTACAGAAAGGACTGACGGAGACTAAAAACAGAGTGGCCCTTATGTAGATGTCACATTAGCTAGGCAAGTGAGGAGTTTAAACAAGAGTATAGCAATACAGCTACAGTAGAGAGCCAGACTGGGAGAGGTATTCTTGAATAACTATCTGTTGGACTTGCAGCTAAAAGAGTAAGGGATCACTCTCAAGTCTGAGTAAACACACTTTTGGTAAAGACAGTCACTAATTGGGGACTATCATATTTCTTTAACTCACTTGCTTCCTATATTCTACGTAATATTTTGCATAATTTTTAGAAATGTCATCTAGTTGGTGGGGGGAGGGGAAACAGGAAAGAAAATCAAGTGCACAGTGTAAATTTCTTACTAGTTTATAAGCTTTAACTTTCATTAGCTCTCCAGATTGGTGTTTTCTGAAAGATCAGGAAAACTGGTGTAAAAGTTCACCTGCAGACAATTTTTCAGTGGTTTATTAGTTTTTATCTTTTGAGTAAACATATGTCCATTATGCAAAATCTTTCAATGAAAAAAGTTTATACATTTTACAACACCCAGGACCTACATTGATTAAGAGCATATTTCAAGGTTCAAATGATATTTTAACACTTCTGGAGTTAAAGAAATATAGCTTAATGTGTTGAGATTCTGTATGTTACACAGTTTTTAATCTTGAGACATATACATATACAAAGAAATTATTTTGAAAAATAAGAGATTAGATTATTCACCTGTTATTTGGTTATATACAGTGTATATGCAAATATAAAGATGCCCACCAAGAAAATGTCTAAGAAAAGAACAATATATGTTAATAAAAATGCACTGAAAAGATCGAGTCTTTGGCTTGGAAAACTGTTTGATCCAAACTTATTAATTCATGGGGATAAAAATAATATAATTATTTTAGAAATTTTGGAACACTAGACAAATTGACTTTAATTTTAGGAAAAATAAGAAGCACTAGTTTGACTAGTAAGTAATGAACTTAAGACATTCTTCATCCGTGTCATTATTTGTAATGACTTTTGAGACAAGCTGAAATTATAGATAAGAAAGTTTAAATAAGTTAGCGAATCATTCTATGGCACTTGCTCATTACTTTATACATTTATATTTGCACTAGAAACCACAAAACTAATCAAATGTAGACATCTTAATTAATTGGTAGCAGCATACCCTAACTTCAAAATCAATTACTGAATGACAGCCTTCATTTGTAAGCTTAAATTTCATGACCACAGTATCACAGATATATAACGGGATTATTAATCTAAGGATACTCAAAGCACATACCTAAAAGCAAAGTCTTGATCAGTAAAATAACTATTTGGTGTGTGTGTGTGTGTGTGTGTGTGTGTGTGTAAATTTACTCAAATGTGTGTGCCTTCTATTCAACTTTGCTTTATTCCAAGTCTCCTCCTAGTAATAAATGACACTATTCTTGGCTTGGCTTGCTACCATTTCTCCTGCCAGTGAGATCAAAGGAGAACATGCAGATTTCTGGTAGCTGAGACTATATCCTTGGCAATATAGTTACGAATAATCCATGGAACATGTATTCACAATTCAAAATTAATGCTATGTCTTAAAAAGTGCTTTTATTTTTGGAGTTTAGCAAAGATAGCAGTAGTTCCTTAATAGTGAAGAAAAACATTTTCTTTATATCAATCTTTTGACTTTTATTAAATATTGTACTAAAATATTCAAATAATATAATTTTATGGATTTCAGAGTTACGAGTAGTATTTCTAAATCTGTGGATCTAATGTGATCATGTGACAAATACCAAATAAGAAAATATGAGTTTCTCTAGTTAAAACACTTGATTTAAAATGTGCCATTTTTATATAAAATATGCTTTTCTAGGGTTATACACTGATGTAATGAAATACCCAATTTTAGTGAACAATATTTTTAAAGTGGCAAATTAGGTTTATAATGGGAAACAAACCTTTTTGAATTGAATATATACATTCTCAGTCTAAACATTAAATCAATGTTTTTTTTCTTATATTATTTCCTTTCTAACATCAACATTTTAAGAAATAAAATACTCTGGAGATGCTTGGAAAAATGGAATCATAGACAATAATAAAATGCAAATCATTTCTTCACTCTCAGATCTCCTATCATTACAACTTCCAAATTCTGCCTTTACTTAGCATTAACATTCACTTCCCAAACAATTTACCCCAGTGAGGAAATGATTAAACATGTTTATGTGCTAAGGAGAAGGAACTAGTGGAAAGCAAGAGGCTCTGAGATGGATGCAGGGATAATTGATTTCCTCAAATCCCTGAGGGCGGAGGCAAGGATGGATTCCAGAGTCTACACAATGCATTTGCCCATGGAGGAATGCCTCTTCTTTTTCTGATATAGAAAGGAGGCCAATGGTTCGAATTGATAAGAGACATGATGTTGAGGGAATGTACACTTCAATAGCCTCTATATTTCTCTGCAGAATCTACAAGGAGAACTTTAAATGGGTGGAGAGAATGTCTGACTACACAGATATGTCAGACAATAAGCTCATTAAGAAGTTGGTTGGTTGAATAAGTCTAAAAGGTATATGTAGAGGTGATATTGTACAGTGCACTTTCAATAATATAAAGCTGATTATATGAGGAAACTTTAGCTTTCCTGTGAGGATTACAAAACAATTTGTGAGGAACAGATTCTTGGAATGTTCCTAAACACTGTGTATTCTTAATTAAAAAAAAAAAATATATGTATGACCAATTCTGACTCTAATAAGCATTCTAGTGCTTTATTTAGTGATTCAGAGTATGAATGTAAGATGCTGATTGACTGAAAGGTCACACATTGAGAATAAGCTAGCCATTAGTTAAGTGTAATGGAATAGCTCTTTATATAAAATGATGCAGTATCTATAACTTTGTTAAAATATACTAAACTTAAGTGTTTTTGAAGAAATGGGAAGAAAACTGCTTAATATTTTTATTTTAAAATAGATACGAGTGGTCAGAACCATAGCTGTATCTCTCTGTGCTCCTTCCCACTGTCTCAAAGCCATGCCTTGTTCTAAGTAGACTCACCAGAATCCCAGCACTGACTCTGTGGTTGAAAAACCGCTTATTCTCAGAACTGCCACGTTTCCATTTTATATTTGTATTCATCTTCCTAAATATTTTATTTCTCCCCCTCGCAGCAGTCCCCCACCCCCAAACTTAGTATCACAGAGCCAACTGTGTCTTTTGTTCCCTTTTCTGGTGCACACTGTGCACCACAATGGACTTTGTCATCCCTTAGTTTGAAAACAGATTTTTGTGCAGGTCAATTGACTGCATTCCATAAGAAGAAGAATAGAATAAAACACGTTTATTTGTAATGCTATTCAATTATTTCCTTTACAAATTTGCTTACTGAAGTTTTGAAGATGCAGAAGTCATATCATGTGTCTGTTTGTTTACTGGGGAACTGCATTGCATTATAACTGCTTCTAGCTACAACATTTCAGGCTTCCTAAATGAGACTGATGTGGTAGATTTGCAGGTGTTTGAAGAAACAGATGCACTGGGATAACAAAGATTCTTTTTTTAAAGGAAAAAATCAAGATCCTACTGCATATGCTTAATGTCCTTCAAAAGAGAACGAGAAGAAAAGATCTCTTATGTACTTCCAACAGAAAATTTTCATTTTCCTTGATGTAAAAACATGAGCATATTTCAGCACAGCAAAGAGAACCTTATAGAATAACACAGTTTTACCACTGGTATTTAAGTTTAAATGGTTACAGTATTATGTTAATTGAATTGATTTTTTTTTAGGGTCCTCTGGGGCCTCCAGGACAAAAGGTAGAGTATAAACAATATTGTAAAAGTAATTATGCTCCCATGGCCTAATGGCTAAGCATGAGTGGTGAATGTCATTAGCTACTGTAAACCATGCTGAACTGGTCTGGGTTGTGTAGTCTGCTTTCTAAAAATACAATCATATAATATGAGCTATTAGATTTCTAATTGACTCCATTATAGAAAATCCAATGAATCCAGAGCAGACTCTTTTTAAGCTGTCTGCCAAACATGTAGGTTATTGAATTTTTAATTCAAATATTGGTAAATGGAACAAAACTTAGACTATAAAGGGTCAAACAACATTGCAAATTGAATGCATGGCCTCGCTCAAATATTTGGAACTGACCAGAACAAAGTACGTACTTGTTGCTTGGTAACTGTATTCGAGTGGCCCACCAGTGTCTTTCTTTGCCGAGGTAATCTGAAAAGTGACTTCCTGATTGTCATTTAACATTATCCAGAGTCATCGGAACTGATCATTATATTCTGATAGGCTCTAAAATGTCTAAAATTACATCAATACTGCAGTAATAAATATATCAGTAACAGGTCGATGGCCCTTTGCCAACAAAATATCACTAAATCCCCATTCCTCATTACACCTCCCACCTTACCAGGTGGGGGAAAGGATATTTAACCTGCAGAAAACTAAAGAAAACAATTGCATTACAACAGGTGGGAAAGTGATTATCTTTATCTTTGGAATCCATCAAAGATAGAGACTTTTTATCCCCAAGCATTGGGCATGTGACATCTGTTGAAACATAATCCTACAAACCAAGTAAAAGCCAGTGAGTTGTGAGACAATTTGTGTATAGGAACACTTTGTCCTTCCAGTAATGTCTCTATTAAGCATAGTGTGAAATTGTAAAGCTACCCTAATCCACATGCAACCAGGATAAAATTACTGCCTCAGGTTTTGGGAAGCCCTTTAATGACCCACTCAGTTCAATCACTGAAAGCACTAAGGAACTTGCCATCTCCATTTATTTTGCATATAGTGACTATATTTTTAATAGACTTTATTTTTTAGAGCAATTTTAGATCTATAACTTTTTAAAAATTTTTCCCCATTATTATTCAGAAATTTAATATCATGCATCTTCTAAGAAAAAGCTATTTTCTAGTGCTAGGCAAAGAATAAGCACATTTTCTTTAAAAATGGTTTCTCCAGAGCCTAAGAGAGGTAGGTGTATGGAGAGAAATAACGTCACCATTTAAAAACATTTGTTGATGTTACTCTATCCAGTTAAATGTCATAGATTTCCACAGATAATTAGTTTTCTTATTAGTTTACCCCACCTATGTCCAGTCATTGGTATTCACTCACCCCAGTGTACATACTCACCCCAGTGCGTATGTGTTAAGTGCATGTGTGCATGCACACACACCCCTAATATTTTATATTCAGAAGTTGTGTTATTCCTTGTCAGTGTTTAAGAATTGTAACATTTTTTCTAGTCTACTTTGCAAGGCATATTCACACTCATACGGCTTAAAAGAACTTTCTAAAAGTTGGAGGTGGGGGAGAAATGCTATAAATACAACAGATTTGAGTTTACAACATGGGTCCCTTATTTTACTAATTGTTGAACAAGTGATTGTTATTTTAATTACCTTTTTTTGTGGTATTTAAACTAATGAAATTCAAGAGTTACTGCTATTGCCAGGCTTTTTCCAGATGGAACTAAGTTTATTTATTTCCTAAAAGCACCCAAGTTTAGAGTCATGTGGCCCTGTGATAGCCATGGGTCTCAATTTATAATGAAACTTTATTTAAAATCAAATTATAGTTAAGTAAATATTTAGAAATGGTTAAATTTAACTCCATAGTTTCTGGGAAAAGTTGATGCTTATTATCCTATGTTTGAACACAGTGGATAAGATCTGAAAAACATAGCCTCGCAGATATGTTTTAGCAAAGTAAAGTTATGGCTGACATAACTAATGCAATATAAGTCGAGAATTGAAATATTTGTGACTATGATATCGATTTAATTTAGTTATATGTCTCCTTAGGGCTCTGTTGGAGCACCTGGAGTTCCAGGGATGAATGGGCAAAAGGTGAGTTCTATAATATAGCATTTTTGATCATTTGGAGATATTAAAATTGCAAAAGTATTCCAGTCAGTGATGTTAGTAATAAGTTATGTGCTTATAAAAACTGTACACATACTTTTGTGATATAGGGAAATTATGGTGCAAATGATCAAATTAGTTTAATTTTTGAAGATGCATATATCATAAATCCTTAGAAAATTTTTTATTTTGATAAGTTATGTAAGAGATACAACCAAATCTTTCTCATAAATATATGTGGAATAGGGAAAATGCTATTTAACATATATTGTGATAAACAAAATGCACTCTAGCTTATTCTTGTCATGGGAAAAGCAATATGTATTAATTTTTTCAACAGAAGTTATTCTTACAGAGGAGATCTATTGGAATCTTCTGAATCCAGAGCAAGCTCTTTATATAGTTAAGCAAAATTGGGAGTTAAATAGACTTCCCAAATCTGGTAGTACACTTTTTCTCTGCTGTTAATAATGGGGAATAGAGAATAAAGTGGGGAAAAAAATCCTCACAGCTCTACATGGAGATATCTATGTACATGTGTACTTTTATCCTGGTCACACAGTAGTTGGAAAAAGCATGCATCTAGACTCATCCCACAGGTAGATCTGGTGTTCTGTGCTCCCCAACGGTCCTGACTGGCTTTTGAATCTGCAACCTCTCCAGAGACCAGGAAAGCCGTGATAGTAACTAATAAAACCACTAGCTGGGCCAGCAAAGTAGGAGCCAGGGAGCCGAGCTAGTGGCCTTCCTGTCCTTCAGAGGTTTAGGGTGGGCTCTACGAAATCCTGTGACCCACCAGCTTGTCCTAGAGGATTTTAAATCCATGCACTCTGGATTGAATTCTGAAATCATATGGAGCCACACATTTACAGACAGAATAAACCTCCTCATGACCTTCTTTACCTCATCTGTCTTTTCTTCTCTTATTTAATAAGACACAAGCACAGTAAAATTTACTGAGTGGCTAAGAGTATGAGATCGTGCAAATTTTGGCAAAGTCTTTGAATTCTCTGGCCTTGGTTTCCTCATCTGTAAAAGGAAGACAATAACAATTTCTACCTAATAAGGTCAAAGTGAGGATGAAATGAGTAGATGAAAAGCCCTATGACAGTATTTGACGTTACTATTAACCTTTTCCTCTATTTCATTTTAGTGAAATTCTGGAAATTTGATCGATCTACATCTTAAAAGAAGTCCTCTGTTTCCAGAATTATTCAATTCCCAAGTGAAATTAATGTTCTCATCCAAGGCTCATGGTGTCTTTTAGTCCACCAACCAAACTGCACACTCACCAGTAGTGAACTGCCCGTGCCCCAACTCTGTTTTCCATTTAGTAAAATGCATATGTTTGTTTCACAAATCCTGATAAAGAGAGATTAACTTTTTGTTTAGAACATTGCAGATCACAGAAGGTAACATAAGCTCAAATTTGAAGGTGTATTCCTTTGAAGATGATTTTGAAAATTACATAACTCAGGGTAATATTTATAAAGGACAAAATATGAATATAGCATAAATGTTTTTAACATTGGTGACAAACAAATTTGTACACTTAAGGTCAGTGTTTTCCTTTTTCTTCTTTGTTTCTTCTTTTCTTTTTTCCAACTTTGAGACAGTCATGAAAATTTATAGAAACTGTTAACCTGAAACAAAACAACTGTCATATATATGCTTATGAAGACTGAATATTCTTTACTTTTGCAAAGGAAATATGCAATTTCCTTAGCAAGAGAAAGGAATGTGACATTTTCTTGTCTTAGTCACCAAGTTTAAATTATATTTCAAGGAAATAGACAGTTAATATTTGCAGTTTTATGTCTTGTTATACATCTTTGTGGCATTTTAAATTGTGTTCTGTAAAACATAGGGGAAGCTAAATGACTTCACACTTTTATGAAGTTATGAACAAAATTTAGTTTAAATTTGTTTTTCCTACTCCATAGAACTTAAAGCTTGGTGTGTGAAATGTCTGTTAACCTAGTCATGATGTAACATTTGTAATATTTGGTATATCATCTTTAAGAAAATAAAGTGCAAAAAATGTGTCCCCTTCCCTGAAATAGCAGATCATTTAGACAGTAAAAACAAAGTTGGAAGTAGAGTAATAGTTCTATACTTAAAGCATATGGAATAATTCTCAGATCTCTAGAATTTATTTTTCTATGAAGAAAGCTTACAATGACATAATAATTTTTAAAGATACCCCAGTGTCCTTAAATGTCTTGAAAAAACAATTTTTCCACATTACGATTTTACTTTTTCTAAAGTCATACATTTAATACTTAGAAAATAGTTTTCAGACAGTGGTTAAGGAAGAATATAATTTCTAAGCCATCAGAAATATGGCAGGTAACAACTAGAAAATAAAACTGCTTTTCTCCTATAAAAGATAAAGAAAAGTAAACTACTTTAAGAAATATTTTGTTTATTTTCCACTAGAACATTTTCCATCTATTCAAATTAACAAAATTGGTCATTGGCTTTGGCCAATAAACATAGTGGTGACTTTTTTTTTTTACTTTACATTTTTACTACTTTTCTTTACATTTTAGTCACCTTGATTGCTAATCTGAACATTTCTTATTTTCATAATGGTTTTTCAGTTCTTCAGATCATATTAGGAAAAAAGACTTGAATAAGCAGTAACATGGCATGAAACTCTAATCTATCTCTTTCTAGCATCACAGTCTACAATGGGCTACTAAGTACCCTTCTGTGGAAAACAGAAGGCTTAATAGGACAGAGGAAAGAGTATGGACTCTGCAGTCAGAGAGAGAATGCTTCATGTCCCTGTCCTCGACTGGGCAAGTTATTCACCATTTCTAAAACTCGAGTTCAAGATAGGAATCCAGACCTAGCAGTATTAACTAGATAACATCTTAAAGTGAACATAATGTAATAGATGCTCAATAAATATTATCAAGTATTTATGGTAGTATTACCACACTTATGCAGTTTTAGCAAATGAGCCCGAGGCTTACTCTCAAGTAGGGAGTAGAAGCCAGTTGACTTCATGACAAAGAGAGAAATGAATATGCAAAATTATACATAAACAAATGTAGAGGAAAATCTGTTAGCGGCCAGAGGGGCGGGGAGGTTGAGGGACTGGGAGAATGAGGTCAAGGGTTAAAGAAGTACAAATTAGTGGTTGGTAGATGGTCACGGGGATGGGGAGCACGGCGTAGGGAATGCAGTCAGCATTAATGTAATGGTGAGTTGGAGGGCCAGGGGAGAGAAAGAGCACTTAGGGAGATCGTTTTTTAAACTATATAAATGTCTAACCGATGTACTGTATACTTG